>BGPT01002074.1:2020-13790 GCA_003297045.1 Symbiodinium sp. clade C Y103 | reverse complement strand
GAGCTTCTGGGGAGCCATTCAAGCCACAGCCTTTGTTTTTTAGAGCGTTCAAAGATGCCATTTGGCAGCCCTTAAACCTTTAAAACCCTTAAAATGTCTCGCAGGGGCTTTCAGGAGCTTCTGTTGAGCCATTCAAGCCACAGCCTTTGTTTTTTAGAGCATTCTTAAAATGTCTCGCAGAGGCTTCCAGGAGCTTCTGGGGAGCCATTCAAGCCACAGCCTTTGTTTTTCAGAGCGTTCAAAGATGCCATTTGGCAGCCCTTAAACCNATGTCTCGCAGAGGCTTCCAGGAGCTTCTGGGGAGCCATTCAAGCCACAGCCTTTGTTTTTCAGAGCGTTCAAAGATGCCATTTGGCAGCCCTTAAACCTTTAAAACCCTTAAAATGTCTCGCAGGGGCTTCCAGGGGCTTCTGGGGAGCCATCCAAGCCACAGCCTCTGCTTCCCAGAGGCCCATGGGGCAAGCCTTAAACCCTTCCGACATGTCTCGCTGAGGCTTCCAGGAGCTTCTGGGGAGCCATTCAAGCCACAGCCGTTGTTTTCTAGAGCGTTCAAAGATGCCATTTGGCAGGCCTTAAACCCTTAAAACCCTTAAAATGTCTCGCAGAGGCTTCCAGGAGCTTCTGGGGAGCCATTCAAGCCACAGCCTTTGTTTTTTAGAGCGTTCAAAGATGCCATTTGGCAGCCCTTAAACCTTTAAAACCCTTAAAATGTCTTTCCAGGAGCTTCTGGGGAGCCATTCAAGCCACAGCCATAGCCTTTGTTTTTTAGAGCGTTCAAAGATGCCATTTGGCAGGCCTTAAACTCTTAAAACTCTTAAAATGTCTCGCAGAGGCTTCCAGGAGCTTTTGGGAAGCCATTCAAGCCACAGCCTTTGTTTTTTTGGAGCGTTGAAAGATGCCATTTGGCAGGCCTTAAAAGTTTAAAACCCTTGAAATGTCGCGCAGAGGCTTCCAGGAGCTTCTGGGGAGCCATTCAAGCCACAGCCTTTGTTTTTAAGAGCGTTCAAAGATGCCATTTGGCAGCCATTAAACCTTTAAAACCCTTAAAATGTCTCGCAGGGGCTTCCAGGAGCTTCTGTTGAGCCATTCAAGCCACAGCCTTTGTTTTTTAGAGCATTGTTAAAATGTCTCGCAGGGGCTTCCAGGAGCTTCTGTGGAGCCATTCAAGCCACAGCGTTTGTTTTTTAGAGCATTGTTAAAATGGCTCGCAGAGGCTTCCAGGAGCTTGTGGGGAGCCATTCAAGCCACAGCTTCCCCCACAGGACTCCCTCCTTGTGTCCATGGTGACTTCACGAGGAGGAGCCGCGCACATGCTCGGCTTGCAGCAGATCGGTTGCGACAAGTAAGCTATGGAAATCAGTAGGCTTGAAGAGTAAGCTCTAGAATATGGGTTGGAATTTGGGAGGGAGGAGGTTCTTGGACTGGCTAGCCCCCTTCAATCAAATTGGGGTCGGCGGCACCAGGGCGTTAGCCCATTCTATTTAACTGTTAGAGGTAAAATGTTTGGATTTGTTAAAGACGACGCGGTGTCTAGAAATACAACCTCTACAACCACAAATCCCCCCCTTCTTAAGACCCCCATAAATCCCCCTCTGAACCCTTCTGTAGAGCCTGTCTTTGCCCCAACAGCCGCTCGTGCGGCTGACTCCATTCCGAAGGAAGCCACAAGAGCGTCCATGCGGTGCAATCTAGCCCAATGTGTGAGCCAACATAGCCCGAATATAAGCTCAACATCATTCCTCCCAATTCACAGTAGACCGGGCGCGGTGTCTAGAAATACAACCTCTAGAACCACAAATCCCCCATCCTTAACACCCCCATCCTTAACACCCCCATAAATCCCTTTTGAAGCACCTCCTGGAGCCCCAACCGTGAAGCCTTCTTTAACTCTCTTCTTAAGCCACCCGTAACCTTTCCCTGAAGCCCCATTAAGCACCCCCTTAAGCCCCATTAAGTCCCAGGGCTCGTAAGCCCCCCCTCAAGCCCCCCCTTAAGCCCCCCCCTCAAGCCCCCCCTGAAGCCCTGAAGCCTAAGCCTGAAGCCTTCCTTAAGCCCCCTCTCAAGCCACCCGTAACTTTTAAGCATCCTCTTGAGCCCTCTTTCAGCCCCCCCCTTCAACCCCCACCAGTAACCCTATCTTCAAACCCTCCTTAAGCCCCCCTTTAGGCCCCCCCTGAAGCCCCCCCTCCCCCTTAAGCCCCCCCTTAAGCCCCCCCTAAGGTTCCCCTTACCCGCTTCGTTGAAGGGTGGTGGGCCCCACTTGTACAGTGCACTGCGCCAGCTTGAACCTATTTCAACATGTTGGAACAATGCATGTGCATGTGAACAGTTAGGAAACCATTTTATGTTTACAGGAACCGATCTGTGAACTTTAGGACAATAGGAACCAGGTAAGGATCAATTTGGAACCAAATGGAACCAGTTTGTCCATGGAAGAGCTTCGTTTGTTTTTGTGTTTTTGGGTGTTTTTGATTTGGTTTGATCCATGTCTTAGAACCTTGATATTTGGAAGTATTTTGTAGGCTGTCACCCAATGTGACCAATCTCTTGACCCCTGGGGTGGTTGCACGCCTTTGTACAGGAATATCAGTTTGGCTTGTGAGCGCAACTGCGTTTGTTTGTACTTATTTCTCACTTTTTTCTGTTTATGGACCGTGCCTTGGAGGATCTTCTCTCAGAGATGTTTCTCCAGTGATCCTCAAGCTGAACTAGCGCCCAAATCTCTCTCAACCAAAAATTTCAGGCTGCCTCATTGTAGCAACTTTGAGTGCCAACCCTCCAACACTAATCTCGTTGAGACCAGATGCAGTGGATTTCACATGTAAATTCCTGTTAGGGCAGGAACTTTGTCTAAATTCTTGACAAAGACAGTGAGGAAGAGATGTAAGGAGCTACCCTTTGTGTCCACAACAGCAGCGACAGAACGCAACACCATGACCTTCTTAATGCTTATTAACATCTCAATGCGTTGCATCCAACCCTTTTAACATTTGGACATCAGACATTCTCGATTTTGATCTACGGAGGTGAGCGCGGGGAGCTTTCGTTTTTTGCATGTCCTCCACTTAGTTTCCGGTCTCATGCAGGCAGCAATGTTTCAAATGAGAATGTCTCGAAAATTCGTTGTCGTCATCTAAAACGTGTCGAGATTGCAGAGGCCTGATTCAGGTCGGCGAAACGGTCTTTTTATTTCGGCTTCCCATGAACAATAGACAGAAAGAAAGACAAACAAAAAAACAGATATGTAGTTTGGATTAGAATAGATAGATAGGATTGGAGTAGACAGATAGAATTAGAATAGATAGATTGGATTAGAATAGAAAGAGAAAAAGAGGATTAGAATAGATAGATAGATAGATAGATAGAGATAGACAGATAAATAGACAGATAGAAAGAAAGATAGATAGATAGATAGATAGATAGATAGAGATAGAGAGATAAATAGACAGATAGACAGATAGAGAGATAGAGAGATAGAGAGATAGAGAGATAGAGAGATAGAGAGATAGAGAGATAGAGAGATAGAGAGATAGAGAGATAGAGAGATAGAGAGATAGAGAGATAGAGAGATAGAGAGATAGAGCGATAGAGCGATAGAGAGATAGAGAGATAGAGAGATAGAGAGATAGAGAGATAGAGAGATAGAGAGATAGAGAGATAGAGAGATAGAGAGATAGAGAGAGAGATAGATAGATAGATAGAGAGATAGAGAGATAGAGAGATAGAGAGATAGAGAGATAGAGAGATAGAGAGATGGAGAGATAGAGAGATAGAGAGATAGAGAGATAGATAGATAGAGAGAGAGAGATAGATAGATAGACAGATAGATAGATAGATAGATAGATAGATAGATAGATAGATAGATAGAGAGATAGAGAGATAGAGAGATAGAGAGATAGAGAGATAGAGAAATAGAGACATAGAGAGATAGAGAGATAGAGAGACAGAGAGATAGATAGATAGAGAGATAGAGAGATAGATAGATAGATAGATAGATAGATAGATAGATAGATAGATAGACGGTAGGTAGGTAGGTAGGTAGGTAGGTAGAGATAGAGAGATAGAGAGGTAGAGAGATAGAGAGATAGAGAGATAGAGAGATAGATAGATAGAGAGACAGAGATAGATAGATAGATAGATAGATAGATAGATAGATAGATAGATAGATAGATAGAGAGATAGAGAGATAGAGAGATAGAGAGATAGAGAGATAGAGAGACAGAGAGGTAGAGAGACGGAGAGATACAGAGATAGAAAGATAGAGTCATAGCGAGATAGAGAGATAGAGGGATAGAGAGATAGAGGCGGGATAGAGAGATGGGTACGCGGGTAGGTAGATAGTGAGAGAAAAACTGCGAGGCACAAAGAGAAGGAAACAGAGGAAGCAAGAAAAAAACAGAGACCCAGAGCCTCAGCCACTTCACGATCCATCAGCAGGTCTGCTCTGCCATGCGTCACAGCAACCAACCTCTCCCATAGGTTTCCCATCTTTGAAACTTCTGTTGCCGCCTTATGTGGTAGTTACTTTTATAATTTGGGAAAAATGAAGAAATCAATAGTACAGATAAAAACATCGATTGATCAGTAATTACATCAACAAGTACATACATAGAGAAAACGTTATTAAAAAACATACATGAATAAAGAAGTAAAGTAAAGGCATACATATACATAAATACATACATCAATAGAATACAAAACAAACAAGTAAATACATAAATAGATAAACACATAAATAGAAAAAAACAAACGAATAAACCGGCAAAAGGCACAAATACAAATTGAAGACACACACGCACACACAAACACATATATATATATATAGATATCTATATTTAGATAAATGTGTATATAAGAGACAACGTTGTGCATCGAAATCAGACCTTTGCTGTTTTTGTTTTAATAGAGATGTGAACAGTGCATTAAACCCGTTTGTATAGGCAGTTTGCTAGTTGAAACTATTGCAAAAACTGGAAGCCCCAGCTTGCAGAAACCCTATGTCATGTAACAGACACGGACATGAAATGACAGCGTATTCAAGCTTTGTGGTTACAAAAGATATTTTTTGTGTCGCCCAACAAAATAGAGTATAAATTGAAAAAAAAATATGTAATTAATCGAAAGTAGTTTCATAAAAATGTATCTAATGTAATAAATGATCAGATGATGAAATTTCATGAAAATTAGAAAATAATCAAGGAAAAGTGGAATACGATAAAATAGAATACAATAAGAAATGATACAATCAAAAATAGGATGACAACGCATAATATTTATGTTTTCTTTGTTTTTGTAAGATGAATTAAAATATAGTATCGAATAATATAACAAAACAATAGAAAATCAAAACATAGTTACATTTTGCTGAGATCAGGATTTGTTTTCAACATAGAATTTCATATTCAATTGAAAAATACAATGTAATAAAGTTGAAATCCAAAAAAAATTGTTACCATCAGAAATATGATACACAATCATTTCAAATCATTTAAACAGACGCAATTTTTTTATGATGCAATATCAACAATCGAACATATTTCCATGCAATAATATTCAAAAAAAATTGAAATAGTATAATACAACGCAATATACATGTATATTTCTATGTATGAAAAAAACATAGTTAAATACAAATGAAAAAAAATGTACTGAAATTTGATTGAAATTTGGACCCATGCCAAAATTACATTTCTCTCAACACTTTCCCTTCCCACCGAGAAAACCCTTGAATTCGGGAAATCAACTTTGATTTCAACAATGCCACAACTACGCGGTTACAAAACATCACATGCGTTTCCACTATTTTTTAATTTTCCACAAAAAACTGGCAATGTTGTCATGATGTCATATCGTCATTTTGGTGGAAATTGCGCTAGTCAAAGGGTGGACGATACTAAAGGGCAGACGATTTTGAAGTAATATGCCCTCGTTTTTGTAAAAATAGCATTGCAGGTGCAAGTGTTCAACAAGACAGACACGTGTTTGCACACTTGGTTCGGAGATTTCAATTTGCATGGAAATGTTGGTTTCAATTTTTGCCACGTTGCAGTTTGGTTGGAGTGAACATTTTTTTGTTGCAACCACATGGAAATTATATACTGGTCAAGTGGTGCTTTTAGGTTGTATGGCCACCAACAGACAAAGGGGTTGGTGAGACAAAAACAAAAGTAAATTTTGGGATGATGCAATTACACTTGCGATCATGGTTTTTTGCCACAGGCAATTTCTTTTTAAACAACTGTTTCACGTGATTGTGGTCATGTTCCAAAATAGACATTTTCCATTGCGTCAATCAATGTAAAATTGTTTCGCAGGGATCAATGCTGGGAGTCACGAACATGTTGCCATACACAGTCAAAAAACAACTCTTTAACACATTTCGAAATTTGAGATGCCAATCAGCACTCTTTATCGGATCATCAGAACCAGCCAAGTGGTTGAAATCAAAGGTGTGCAACCGGAAGCAGAGTCATTTGTTGATATCCCTTTTGTCTTTGGCCCAGTTTGTTGAAATCTACATTCTTTATCATATTTATTCATTGTTTTGTTTGTGTGGCATACTTGATTTTTTTGTGTCGCAAACCGCGATTTTTTTTTGCATATGACGAATCCATGCCAAACATTTTTGGTCGCAACCTTCGGTGACAGGTTCCCAATTTGACAATTTTTTCACTGTTAGTCCTGCAGCCGCTTTGGTTCACACATCACTACATTTCAGCTGGCGGTGTAACTGTTTCAAAATCATGGTGACTCCGCTTGATTCAGTTCCGGTCGTAACGTGGTGGATGATATTTTCAAATAGTGAAAATGTACATCTATGAATTAAGACTCCGTCAGTTTTGATGTGTTTAGACCTTTGTGGACCGATATTACCATAAATCGTGGATCCAACTGGATGTGTGCTTTGGCCATGAGAGATACATGACATGTTTCATGCCAAAACCATGAAAATCCATACGGCATGAAACACATTCGTGAACGGGTTGTTTGTTTTTGGGAGTGTTCGGCCAAGAGCCGTGATGGAACATCTGCTGTGTGAAAGTTGATTCAAACACACATCTATTGAATTTTTCAAACTGTAAATTATTGTTTTAACTTGTTGGAATTTTCGGGTTTTCTTCAAGTTGGTTTCGCCAAACTATAGTCTCCATAGATTTTCAGAGAGTCGTCCCCACGGTGAAAATGATTGAAATCACAGTCAGAACAAACATGATTTTTTTGAACGACCAGATCATCAGAAATGGGTCAAAACACGGGACATGCTACAAACACATTTGTTTTTGAGGATAAACCATTTTATGCTGGATCACTTTGGATTTGCCTGGGTTGCTTTTACAGACGGGGCTTTTGAGCCTGACCAGAAGCATCCGGCTTCGATCGGAGGAGTGTTGGTAAATCCACAAGGGCGAGTGGTATCGTTCTTTGGAGCCTACTTGAACGATTCCTTGGTGAATGAATTCTTGATAGAATCGAAGCACCCAATTTGTGAGCTTGAAATTTTCCCTTTCGTTGCAGTTAGGGCATGGTCTGACTTCCTCAAGAACCAGCTGGGTTGAATGTGAGATACATAATCTTCGCATATCATCCACTTTCCGTCAATGGTTCTTGTTGGTTTCCTGTCCGAGGCGACCAAGATCGGCATCAACGGCTTTGGTCGTATTGGTCGTATGGTCTTCCAGGTGGTCCGGGGGTGTTTGGAAACCCATGAACAATGGGTAGGTTGACCCGTCAACAAAAGGGGTTTTAACCAACCTGGGGATTTATCCAAACAACATGGGGATTTGGCAATCAAATATGGCGATTAAACCAACAAAAGTGGTGATTTAGCCGTGTTGACTGTCAAAACTCAAGATTCAACGATGAAAAACGGGGATTCGATGCGTCAAACCCAGAGTGGTGTTGGATGGTCACACCAAGGCAAAATGTGCTCTGCTGACTGTGATTTTTTCTCGAGCCTGAACAGGTGAAAGTAACAATGGGCAATTCCAGTCATGAGAGTCTGACAACTACGGAATTGTATCGAATAGCTGTTGGTAGTATCTTTGTT
Source organism: Symbiodinium sp. clade C Y103 (assembly GCA_003297045.1). Classification (NCBI taxonomy): domain Eukaryota; class Dinophyceae; order Suessiales; family Symbiodiniaceae; genus Cladocopium; species Cladocopium sp. clade C. The sequence goes on along the minus strand of BGPT01002074.1, from coordinate 5,743 downwards.
CTTGTTGCTCAAATGTAGTTGCTTTGTTGATTCATTTGCATACATGTATGTATATATATATATGCATATGACGTAGCTCAACGTGTTGATGGAATTTTATTTGTGATCCAACACTCATGAAGGTTGTGTTCAGACTGTCAAAGAACTTCAGTTCATGATTGTCGAGTGACACAGTGACACACCATTTATTCATTATTTTTTTAAACATTCATTCATGTGGGGGTTTCCTAAAATAGGGGTACCCCTAAATCATCTATTTTTATTGGAATTTCCATTCTAAACCATCTATTTTGGGGTTTCCATTTATGGAAACCTCCATGAATGCATCCATGAGTTTAACTCTTGGTCCTTCCAGGCTCCATTTCTGCAACATTCTGCATCTCCATCCGCTTCGAACGTAGGGGAAAACCAATGATCTGGTATTATAGTCACTGTGGTAAACCCAACAATAAACCATCCCCAACTTAACTAATTCAACTATGACTACCCTCGGTTCATTTTTAGGTCTACCACATGTTAGGGGTAAATCCTCAATTCACCAATTCAGAGATTATTACATGACTATTTTTGCTGGTTAAATCATGTTAGTGTTGGCTCCACCACATTTCCACCAGGCCATTTGCGATCAGAACCTCTTGGGCAGCAAGCTGGATGTGGTGGGTGTGGTCGATATGTCCACCGACGCGGAGTACTTCGCGTACCAGATGAAGTTCCTTGAAGTTCCACGAAACGGAGAGCCGTTTCGTGAGGGGATACCAGGGAAACCCACCAAGAATCGGAGGGATTAGACTTGGCACTAGTCACTAGTCTGGCTGATTTTGGGGAAGTTCTTGTCAGAAACTGAAAGTACCCGCTGGAAATCGAACATAGGAATGACAAATCCCCTACTTATAGATGATTTTCCCATTTAAATGCCCATTTAATAGGCATGTTTGATTAGTAAGTCCAAGTTAAAGCATGTGTCCTTGTGGAAATTTCGCACCGCCAAGATATGACACGGTTCATGGCCGCTTCAAGCACGAAGTGAAGATCGGGGAGAAGGACGAGCTGATCGTGAACGGCCACAAGATCAAGTGCATCCAAGCCAGTCGTGAGGGTCCCAAGGCCCTGCCATGGAAGGACCGGCAGTTGGTTGACTGGTATGGGGTATACCGTATTCGGTATACCCCCCAACTGGCTATTTGCTAGGGGAAATCATGATCAATCAATAGAATCTATAGAATTACGGGTACCATATCAGACGAACTCAAACAGATAGGTAGTAGGGCACTCGATTTTGATGCAGATCTAAATTGCAAACATGGGTATTTTCAATATTGGCCACTGCCAAAATTGCATTGTTTGATACGAATAGTGACAACATCAATCTTTGAACCTGGTTGCGACCTTCCATTCAATGTCCACAGTCCAGTTGTCAGCATTACTGGTGTTGATTTTCCATGTGAGGCTGGAAGATCAACGTCGTTTGCGCTTTGATGCTTTGATTCCATGGTCAATTTGTTGGCAAAATGCCTGTTGTGGGTCCAACATCCACATGTTAGTGGTATTTCCTTTTTTTGTCAAGTCTCAGATTTGCAAACGAAATCCAATGGTAAAGACAGGTTCCCATATTCCCACTGTTGATGAAGGCATCCCTACAAGTCCAATGTCACCATTGGACTTTGCAGGACATGGGCGTGGAATACGTTATTGAGTCGACTGGTCTCTTCGTCGAAGCGGAAAAGGCCAGAATCGCCTTGTGACATCAACTGTGCCCGAGTGAAGGATTGAGTTTTCAATGGTGATTGCAACATCAACAATAGGAGGTTTGAACCATCAAAACTTAGGGTTTTAACATGAACCATCCAAGAAGAGTCAAGCAGTGGTTTCACCAAAAATCTGTTCTCCAGCAACGAGGTGATTTGAGACTGGGAATATGATATAGCGATATATAACTTGGTACAACTTGAAAGTACATGGGATTGCAACCAAAAAAACATGGGAAGAAGACCATCAATCATGGACATCCGGGCCAATTTTGGGTAGACATGAAGCCTGAACTGGTCATCTTCCAGGCTGCAGGGCACATTGAGGCTGGTGCCAAGAAGGTCATCATCTCTGCCCCTGGAAAGGGTGACTTGAAGACCTTGGTTTCTTTGAAGAGCAAGGAGAGGACGTTTTCAGATATTCATCCACTAAAACTCCTTGATCAGTGGAGGCATACTGTATATCAGTATATCATCATAGTAGTAGATGGGCGCGTCTGAGATTGGGGGTATACCACCGAGTCATGGCCACCTTGATAGGGAAGATGATGATCATCCAAGCAAATTGCGGGTACCCGATTCTTTTGACACACTCATCTGTAGGCCTAAAAATGCCTTGGGGTAGGGGTCATGATTTCACCGAAGTAGTTGGGGAGGTTCATTTTGTGATGATATGGTGAGATGGTTGGATGATACAGGTGATGAATTTCTCACCAAAACCCTTATTCTTTGTAGGTGTTTCCTGTTGCCGTGCTTGATTCAGAGATGACAACCCTGCATGATTCTTTCAGCCAGGTTGATTCTCCTCTTCCAAGGTTATGGGTGTGAACCACCACGAGTACGACAAGGCCAACCACAACGTGGTGTCCAACGCCTCCTGCACCACCAACTGCCTGGCTCCCGTCGTCCACGTCCTGTTGAAGGAGGGTTGGGCATGGATAAACCTGGGGATGTTTTGTCATGTGGGGATGCTTAACCAACAAGAAGAGCTGCTATAGTGGAGACATTAAACTGGATCATATATATTGGGGAATCTGAAAAGAAGAAGGATTCAAAGCTTCGAAGAGGGAACATTTAAGAATGGGGATATTGGGTTAGAATGAGATGTATCACCAACTTGATTTGATATTTGGAGGGGATGAAGATCCGTAGATCCCAGCTATAGCTGGATGTGAAACCCTTGCAAAACGATGGTAGCCTCCGCAGGAGGGCATCGGAATTGAGAAGGGCCTGATGACCACCATCCACTCCTACACCGCCACTCAGAAGACCGTGGATGGCGTCTCTGCCAAGGATTGTGCATGTGTTTTATTGTAGATGATCATCAAGGCATCGTAGCCTTTTGCTTGGAATTTGCCCATGTCCTCAATGTCCTGCAACCTTCGGGTGTATCGTTTTTTCCGCTGTTCGTCATGACTCTCGGCAGGACTGGCGTGGAGGACGTGCCGCGTCTTGTAACATTATCCCCAGCTCCACCGGAGCCGCAAAGGCCGTGGGCGAGGTGTTGCCCAGCACCAAGGGCAAGTTGACCGGTATGGCCTTCCGTATCTTGACAGCAAGGGGTTCTGCGATGAGGGAAATACGAATAACAACTGACTTGACGAACATGGATCAAAACCGCAGACTGACTTGTTAGTTTCACGTATTGTCAGGACATCAAGACATTTGTATCACCATCTTTCCTGAGCACTTCAATGAACTTCAATGACTACCGGAACCCCAAACAGCCATCCTGAGCGAACTGTTGACATTGACATTCACGGGTCAAAGTGAATAGCCTGAAAAAAGGCTCGCACAAAGCCAGTATATTTGTATATATATATATAGTATATATATATATAGTATATATATATATATTATAGTATAATATAGTATACTGTAGGCATCTGGCACGAGCCACTGCTGCATGCAGATTAGCATGGCCCCTGCGCATGGATGACAAGCACAAATCGAGGAGTGTAACGAGCAAGTTCAGTAG
>BGPT01002073.1:89114-108871 GCA_003297045.1 Symbiodinium sp. clade C Y103 | reverse complement strand
TACCCACAAGGAGTGGTAGTGGCAGAGCTACCGAATTCCCCCGCATTTGTGCCAAAAGAAGTGCGGAGTTGCGTGATTTGTTTCTTGCGTCGAAACTTAACATGTCACCTCAAGGAGCCTCTCTCCAGTGGGTCTTCAAATTGGGTACCCAACCCCCCTGGTTACCTTCCCCATTCTTCGGTGGCCAAGAATTGGGGGCCATCACCAACATGGGTCATGTCTGAGACCCCGAGGTCTCCGTGCATTTGTCCATGCCTCAATCCTTCGGTCTCTATGCTGGCGCTCTGATGGAGTCGGGCGGATTTTCGGGGTGGACGGCCCAGAGTATGTCGCGCAAAGAACTTTGGTTTCAGCGGCTGATGAACCAGACGCAGCGCCTGGGTTACTGGTTGGTTCGCAGGTCGGGGGAACACTGGGAAGTGCAGCTTGCAAATTTGCCAGTACCGTTTGCTACCCAAATATGGAAATGGAACATCTACCATTCATATCAATTTTAAATAGATGTTTTTCATTGATTATCCACAATATATATATATATATATAATATGTACACATGTATATATATATATATAATATGTATATACATATATGATATGTATATATATATATATAATATGGATATATATATATAATATGTGTGTATATATATATATGTATATATATATATGTGTATGTATGTATATATATATATACATATGTGTATGTATATATATATATGTATATATATATATATGTATATATATATATACATAGATGGGAATTTTCCCATTGAAAGGGTGGATATTTTCCAGCTATCACTGTTGGCCATTTTGACCCCAAGGTGCCAAGATTTGGACTGTCTCCTCGCGCTTCCCACAGAGGAGCTTTTCTCAGCATACCTGGCGATTCCACACGGCAGGCAACGATGGTTTGAGCATTTTGGTGGGTCGAATGGGTCCATACCTGACGTGCTCAGGGGTTGGGGCCCAATCCCTACTATCTAAATCATTCCAAATCTACTGTTTACAGATTCAAGAGGGGAGATCCACCTCTCACAAGCCGCAAAAGCTATTTGCTGTAAGATCTTCGGCTCTTCCCTGGTCCCTTCCAACAGCTCACCCGGTGCAGTGCCCACACCGCGACGTGCTTCAGGTGTTGCGAGGCAAGTTTGTTGGGCGATCCCTTCATCCCATGGGCTCCAACCATTGATTCGGTGGAGCTGAAAACCCATCCACTGGACTTGCTGATAGAAGAGAAGGCTGGAACTGCTGAAACCGGTGTTTTTTTTTTGACGGTTATTTCATGGCAATATCATGGGACCCAGCTTTTTGTTGATGGCTGCTTTCCAAGATGTTTTACGTTCAAGCCCGTTTCAGGAGGAATTTAGCTTGTGTGACGAATAATTTCTCAGAATGGATTTTGAAGATGTGAGCATATTGAATTGGCCGAGCAACGAGCAGACCCAACTTTGATGCAAACACCCGTTGCTGTATATAAGAATATGTTTTTGTTGTTTGGCAACCGGAAGCTGCATCATGTTTTAAAAGCTCGCTGCAGGTGAACCAAGTCCCAATGGTCATTGGCACCACCGTGGACGATGGTGCCGCCTTCTTCCAGAAGGACTACAACTTGAGCGGAGCAGAGTTCCTGACGCTCTTCGAAAGCAAGGCTAGTGAAGAGTCCATGGGACTAGTTTGGATTCTAGGGGAAAACAAACAAGGATTTGCAGTCACCCCTGGTCATCAAACATGGCAATAGAAAATCACCCCTTTACATTTTATTTTCTCACCAAAACTAGACAACTACTATTGATACAATTGCCATGTTTGTTTACCGGAGGGGTTTTGGAAGGGGAAACACCTGACTTTTTTGATGATTTCCTGTGCAGTTCCATGCTTCATCTCTGTCCCACTCAAGTTGAACTCTGCCACTGTGCTGCAGTACAAGTCTTCCCGATTGCCAGCGGAACTCTATAGCTCCGATGCTTTGGCTGATGGATTTCCCATATGGCTTGACCCGGTCAAGCCAGGTTCCAATGGACCCACAAAATTGGTGCTTTTCAAAATCATCCATTTTAGGGGGTTGCTAATTTTGACCCATACTGAATTGACTGAAATTTGGGGTCCACCCAAAACTCCCAAAATGGTCAGCGTAGTCTTTGGCTCGACAATTTCCATTCTGGTACTTGGGCCAAACATGAAGAATCAGATATAATCTCATCGGCCCATTGATCAATGAGTAGGAGTATTAGGAGTGTGGGAACCACTACAGGTCGCATATAGATGGGTATATAATTTGGCCATAAAGGGCAATGTGGGGAAACCCAATGCCATAAACCTACCATTTGGGGATTGTTCAAATTCCACCCTTTCCAAACCGAGGAACCCCACGACTCTGTGCCGGGCCTTGGTAGTGGCTGGTGGTCTGCTGAGCGAGTGGTCACCGACCAGATGCTTGAGCGGAATCCAGGGACGTTTCCCCGGGTCTTGCCATGGTCTTTGTCCAAAAATGATGGGAACCCCCCCATTGCATCCACTGGTTTATCATCACTGTTGCAATAACATGGCCATAGATTTGGGGGTATACCCCATTTCCAGCTAAACCCATGTGGTGAATGAGCTGGGATACACTCCTAATCTGCAGCCATGAACCTTGTAGAGCCCTCCTGGGATTGGAGGCCCCACTTTGTGGTGCAATGGGTGCCTAACAATTACAATGTCATCTCATTTTGGCCATCTTGCAGCCTGGGTTTAGGGGAACATCTACAGGAAAGCTCCGTGGTAGCAAAACCATTCTTTTCTGCAAATTTCCATGTAACCAAGCCAGCGATACACGTAGTTTCTGATTTTCACATGCAACCTGTTTAGTTTTATAGATACCTAAGAGAGCGCGCCAGGTGGTGTCTTTCAAACATCAGCCGCAAAAACTGATCTCACGGAATACTCAAGTCCCAGATTTGCTGGCAAATTTCAGACCGCTGCATCCAACTTTTTGTTACACAGTCCTTCTTTGGCGGTATTCCTGCTGGCGTTTCTCCTTGTTTTTGTTGGCCATTTTGTTGCTCAATCCATCTATGCATTGGTTGCTTGATTTGCATATTTGGTTGAGATTCGGCCATAAATTCTAGTTTGTTCAAGCCCAAGCTCATATTCTCTAGTCAATTTTCCCGAATATGAAAGACCATTGGAAACATTTGGACACCCTGGTTTAGTATCAGATTTGTTTGACAAATGAGGGTATTTGATAGTGGGGAGAAGGGATTACTCTCCAACTTATCATGGTGAGGAACTTCTTTTGCAGCAGCCACTTTGCCCGACGCACGTTGTCCCCTTCAACGCCAATCTTTGGGTACCTGCACCTTGTCAAAACACTTTGGGACCCGACTACTAAAGAATACCAAAGATGTCTGTAGAAACACCAAGATGGGTTTGAACTCGAACAAACAGGGGGAGGATAGACTCGGCACCAAAGTGAGGATGAAGAAACCACATTGACAGAAACCATAAGGATCTTTAATCATAAGTTGGGATTCCAATCACTTCCCGTTTGATGGTCGTTTCTAGCCGCAAACACCTGGTTGAAATGGGGCAGGGCATCTGGCTCGCGCTGATCATTGCAGCTGCTTGAGGTTTGCCCACTCTAAGGGTGGCAATCCTGTTGTGACACACTCGGATGACTTGCCGTTTGCTTCTTGGTTGCAGGAACTGCATGGTCTAAGCTGTGTCCGCCGTCCACACCTGCTATGCATAGGTTTTCATGGGCTTGCCGAAGAATGCATCTTCTGAAGATAATCAGTTGGCTGCGGATGTGGCAATGCTGCTGGGCTAGTGGTGCCGGTGGTGATGGTAAATCGAACCCATGCAAGATGGGAAGAGTACAGCAATAAGAATGGTTGCACACGGGAAGAGTAGACAACTTTTAGACAACCCCCTGAACAATGTCCAACCCAAAGTTGAGCTAGAGCGTGATCGTGCCGTCTTGAGACTCCTTTAATATTTTAGTTATGCTTTGAAATCACAGATGTCCATCCTTGGTACGAACTACAGCCCTACTATATCTGATTTTTGGACTATATCTATATGTATATATATATATATATACTGTACCCAAAATTTTAGAAACATTTAGATATATATATATATATATATATGTATGATATGTTTATATACATATGTGTCCAAATTTATGGGTATGGATCAAAACCCAGGTACCCCAGTTTTGAAATTGTTTTTACTCCCAAATTCCCGATTTCTTGCTGGATGATCATCCATTCCGATGGTCCCCATAGGTACTGACCACTATATGTCGATCACGATTTGGGTAGGGGTCAATATTCTTATTGATGAAACATGGATTGTGCCAAAACATGAGGAAAATAATTATCATTGATGAACATCTAAGATTGATTAAACATGACAAGCTTTCGCGTGGATGGCTTGGTACCATTGGTACCTCATTTGCTACACCGAGGTCATGGTATCGCTTTGCTGCTTCGGGTCAGCCAGATGCCTCAGATGCCTGGCCGCGGCAGTCGTCCAAGGTGCCGTGCTTGAGAAATTCTTGACCCATGATTTGGGAATATCTTGACGCTGTGATTTCCACCCACAACAAATGGGGCAAGAATGTGCCTAATTAAGTCAAGACCCTTCCACTTCGAGTAACGCGTTCAACTTTGAGTACCGCCTTCAGCTTTGAGTATGATTTCCCACTGACCTTAATTTTTGGCAAACCTTACAGTGATGTTATCAAACTTCAGCCACGTTCAGCCCGGCTCTGGACTTTTTTTTTTGATCGCCAGGCTGCTCCCATTCTCAAGTTCCAGGTTTCGTCCAAGGGTGGCAATCAGGCCGTCGATGTCAGATGGTGCTATAGCCATTGACCCCTCCCCATATGTTCATTGATCCAGAAATGGTTTCTATGAAAAAGGATCCAACAAGAGAGTGGGTTAATCCCCAAATGGATCTGTTTGTCAAATTGCACAAAGACTCCTTCTGCGGAAATGTAGCCTTTTCCCCCTTGAAGAGCACCATCTCAGCCCACATGAAATTGGATAGCAAATGGATGAACATTGCATTTTTTTAGGCACCTTTTTTGGGCCAATATATCTTTCCATCCTCAAATATCCTGATGTTGACGGGGAAATCAAGGCAGCCAGTGGGGTTGAGAGAAGCTGCTGCCAGGTGATGGATGGAAATTTCCGAGATCAGCAGTGTGCGTTCATGATAAGATGGCTCAACAGCACCCTTCGCGATGATTTCACCCCTGCAGCCACAAGCGTTGCGACTCTTCCCACTTTGCAGCCTAAACTTGAGCTGCAGGAAGTGATGGAATATGTTATGTGATGCTTTTGCCATGCCATTTGTGGTCTCAATTGGTGCCTGCTAACTAGACCTCCCTATTCGACCTTCCGGGCCGAGCAGGCCGTGATTGATGGCGACAAAAGTGCAATGCAGCGGAACCATTTTTCACCAAGAGTTCATTGGTTCACCAAGAGTTTCCAACAAACATCAGCAGGTGTTTGCCGTACCAGTTAACACAAATGTATCTTTGTGTGTCTCTGCACATGGGTATGGCTATGAAACAAAAACCTGGTCTCCTGGTTTTACCACAAGCTGAGAGAGGGATCTTCATCCACCCAGTCACAAGGAAAATCATAGCAATTGACTCAACCCCCTGTGGCAACTTCTCAATATACACCAACAATTTGACAGTTAAAGACTCAGAGTGACCAGCCATTGGTCCATTGGTACCCCTGACTCAACTCCAGACGGCGAGGCCCTACCCAACAACGGGCAGCTGCTGTGGTCACAGAACGCGGTGCTGCACCATGCACTCCGCGCGCGCAGCTCAATGGAGTGGCTGCGCTGTGTGCCGCTGCAGCAACGTTGGCAGGCGCAGTGCTGTGCTGTCCAATGTGGGTTTCTTCAGACATGTTTAATCTGCACAAAATGGCACTTTGTATTGTGGAAAGATGATCAACAATTGGATTTTGCGATACAAATTTGTTGAACAAACCCATGGGTCAAAATTTTGGTGGACGGACAGAATTGGTCACTTTCAGTCGATGATTTTGACCCAACATGTTCTGAAATTTTGGACACGAAGAAGTTCATGATTTGATGATCGGTTTTGGTAAGTTGTTTTTAGGGTTTCAGATTTCAAACCTTTGTCTTGCACTGTTTTGGTATCCTCGTATCATATGGTATCCCAATGAATGATTTACCATTTGGTGGTTAGTTTTGTCTTGTCGGGGCTTGAACATCGCCTTTTCATGGAGAGGACCATTGCCGCTGCATGGCAAGACACAAAAAGATAAAATCGTCGATGATCATCATTTACCACTATTTTGGATAGTTTTAGTCGGATTAGTAGGATTTCACTTTTCTATATATCCCTTTGGCGGGGGTGCTGTGAACCCATCCGCATGCTCTCCCCATCACCTGCACCCAGGACAGAAAGCGCGCCGCAGCTGGCGGGGGCGCTTCATGGCCAGGAGAGTTGCCTGGTTGATTTCGGAGCGTTTCGATGCAGCTTGAGGTTGTGGTTGGTGCATGTTGGTGGACCATTCTTCCAAGGGTTTTCATAATATTTTTTCAGGTGTTTGCTTCTCGTTCTCTGACTTTTTCTTTGCGATGTTTCTATGGTTCTTGATGGTAATAGACAAATACTAAAGATAGCGTTTCTCGTTGATGCTGATGATGCTGCAGATGTTGATGTTGATGCTGAAGTTTGTGCTCCGGTTGTGATCGTTGTTGCGCTTGTTGCGGCTGCTTGGAGCTTCTCGATTGTCATTGTATGAGTATGTGTTTTCCGTGGAAGAATATGACACTGATGGCGTTTTACTTGATGAAATCAGTGTATTGGAGTCCAAGAGGCAGGAAAAAGCTCAATCGAACGTGTTTTAAGTTTTTTTTTCCCTAATCCAGTAGGTTTGGTTTTGTTCATGTTCCATATGTTCCATGTTACAAAGTCCAGGCCCTCCTGGGGTTCAGTCTTCACCTTCGATCTTCTTGAGGTGAAAGCTGCCAATGTGGCCAGCCTCGAAGGCCCTCATGGATTCTACGAGTGGATTTTGTCGGTTGTGGATGGTGGGATTTTCTTGAAGAACATAACATTATCATATAACGATTATATAACGATTAGCTATTGACTGATTCGTTAACCATGATAAAAACCACTACTTGTATTAACCATCATTAACTATTAGCTATTATAAACCATCTGTTTGTAGCTTGGAAGGAGGCTTCTTCTCCCGAAAAAGTTCCTCTGCTGAAGAAAAGCCATGTCGCCATGGCGAGGACCCAAGATGTGCATCGTGGTCTTTGGAGGCACTGGCTACATCGGCCGTGCTGCTGCAGGGCACTCAGAGAGTGGATGTGGATGGAAATGATATGGAAAAGATGGGGCAGACCATCAAACATTTGATGGTCATCCATCCCATCATGGGAATCCTGATAATGGGCGTACAAATTCCTACGAGGAAGATAGATTCTGTAGATTGCACAGATCCTGTCTTTATTGGTCATCTTTGCAAGAATGACATCCTCCCAGTGATGAGTCCCACTGGTGTAGATAGGGAATAACCTGGCGGTGGCGAGGTGCTTGAGCTAGCCGCCCGCGGCCACAAGGCTGGGGCATGACCAGAAGTTCAGTAGATCGACCTGTTGGTTTTTTTTGGCATCGACTCTGAACGTGCAAGCTGTGGAGATGGACTGTTTGTTCCGCTTGACTGCAATGTGGGCATCAGTCGATTGGAGACCTCTTTCACCTTTGCATTTGTTAAGGCTTTCTGAAACATCAGCCACATACATCTTTCCCTTTCGGAAATCCAGGCTGTTCGCAATGTCATACACCCTACGAGAAACTAAACTAAATCATTAACTACTGAGTAATTTTCCATTACCAGGTTATCCCCAATGACTTGGGTCCTGTGTCATTGGGACGGTAGGTGGTGGTCTGCACTCGTGGCAGCTCGGGCATTGGTGGCAAGCAGTCTTTGCAGGTGCTGAATGTCCGTATTGCCGCGTCAATGCGTGGATGGTTCAGGGTTTTTGCTACACGTTTTGTTGGGATGGAAAGACAACAAAGACTTTGGAGCTCGAAGCTTTATGCTGACAATGATTCCACCTTTGATGGTTTCTGCGAAGCTTGAGAGAGTGAGATTAAATTTTCCATCACCAGTTTTGTGAGGCCCTTGGACAAACATTGCATATTTCAAGAACCAGGCCCATATCTGCTGATAGTCTGCAGAACAAAATTGGATTCGATTCAAACAGGACGTCCAGGAGTCCTTCGCTGGTCGGCTCCTTTGAGATTTTGATATGAGGATGATCAGGATGCTCAGGATGACTCTGGCACCATCGAAATTGGGGGGATCTATGACCATCTTTGAAAACCAGACCAAATTTGCCGTGAGTTGACCCCTTTTGTTTGCTGAGGATCTGGTTCATTGAATTTGTCATTTAGTAGAATGGTTATCACATGTTGTCACCAACTGAGCTAACTAGATCCAATTAAATTCCATTAGAATTAAAACACATTAAATCCCAATATCATGGATGGTTACAGTTATAGTTAAACTCCAGTTATGTTATCATCCAGTAGAAATGGTTATCATAGATGGCTGATACTCTCAAGCCGTTCCGTAGACATTTGCCATCAAGGTCAAGGGGACATCACTGTGATGGAGGCGGACGTCACCGATCCGGCCGCCTTAGTCGGGGAGCACGGCCTCGGGTTGAGATGACGCCGTATTGAAGAGGGAATAACATGGGGATGGGTCAAACCCTATTACCCCCTGGTTATGACTAACATAGCCATGGAAACTCCCCTATAAATGGAGGTTTCTAGCTGGGAAAATCATCCCAACTTAGCCATTTTCCATGGCTATGTTAAATAACCAGAGGGTAGTACCAGATTTTGGGGAATACACATCCATTAACCAGCTATGCGAGGGTACTCGTACCTAGGGTCCCGAGGTTTTGACTCATAGCCACATTGATGAACTGTGTGACTATTTCTATAAATAGAACTGCCATTGGAGATTCATGTTTATGATATATGAATGATCAATTATCGTTTGTGTGTGTTTGTTTCTGAATCAGGGAAGCTTTTCAACTCTGACGTTTTCTCATTCCAGAAATATCTCATTCTTCACGAATCGATGCGGCTGCGAAAGCTGCAACGAATGGTCAGCCAACACGACGCCGAGGACAAGCTCTATGGCTCCTTACCGGAAGCCCAGGGTGCCGTGTGCTGCCTGGCGAGCCGGTCCGGTGGGCGTCAGGACGGGAGTTTCGAATGGTGGGCGATGGTTGAAATTCATGGATTTTGAAATGTTTTGAATCATCCAACTGACGGGAAAATTCTGGATTTGAACTCTCAACTTGACCAACTTCTCAGATTCTTTTGATTTGGATGGTATGTCGAAGCAAAGCTCGGCAACTTCGAAGTGTGAGAGGCTGCTCAATAGGAGCTTGCTTCTTTGGACGCGACATATACAGAAGCTGCGATCTTCACGTGGCAGAATCAGGCATTAAGTGAGATTGATTCCTATCGCTCAACTTGCGGTGTGGATAGATGGAAGCAAAGCACCAAGGGATCAAAGGCAAAGAGAAGTGGAACGTTTTTACCAACCCATTCTTCTGAGTTTTTCTTGGGATCTTGATAAATCCCCTCAGATGTCTAAAATACCCCAGTCAGGACTCCTTTGACATCGACTACCAAGCCACTGTGAACTGTGTTGAGGCTGGCATGGCTAGGGATGCCCTGGTTTTCAATACTCGCCATATGGTGCATGAGCGTTCATTGTATATATATATAATATGTGATAATCGGGGTCTGGCTTATTGATGTTAATTGGGTTTACCGGGAGTTGGCCAGCAATAGGATATAGCAAACCTCCAAGAAGCTGTCCAGAAGTAATTCCCAACTAAAATAGTGGTGGATTTCCGCCATTCTTCATCTTTTTGGGATTTTTCTGTCATCTTGGGATTATGGTCAGCCTGGGTGGACAACTTGGTGCTGCGTTCTACCGGGAGCGACAGGCTTCTCGAAAGGCAGGCCTGCAGCAGTTTGTGTTGCTCTCAGCAGTATGCTGGCTGCTCAGTTGGTGGAGCTACCAGTGAAACGGCTTGGTTGCTACCACCAGGGAGAGAAAGGAGGTGCACCCAATGAACATAGCGACATCAACCCATTCCTGGTTGTGGATTTCAACATGTCTCGTTTGAATAAATCAATATTTTCATCCCTCTTCTTGATGATGATGATGATGATGATGATGATGATGATGATGAGGATGAGGAAGAGGTGGAGGAGGAGGAAGAGGAGGAGGAGGATTGCCCGAAATAAACAAGTCAGGCGGTTTGAAACCACAGACTAACATGCGCCATTGTCATGGTACTTGTCGTGGCATTATGGCAATGATGGAAAATTGCGATGATATTAGGCGGAGATAGATATCGGAGCAAACGATTGTGAGATGATGATGCTTCGCAGTTGGTAAATAGATGGATCACCTATCCGTGGCTACAGGGGTTGAAGTTGGGGAAAGATTGATGGACCTGCAATGCGAGGAGACAAGACATTGCTCCACTTGGAGCTGGATGATAAGATATGAAAGGACACCAGGGATTCCCAGTGTTGAAGCACCTCCAATCCAGTCAAGAGATTTCAGTTTTCCAGATATTTTCATCCGCAAGTTGTATATATGAGACATCAAATCCATACATGCTCTGGATACAATTACATCTGGATTACATAACAAGTGATCCATTCCAATATAGTTCATATACACGAGAATCCATTCTTGTAACATACCTGTTCTCTCACTGTCAGTGTAGCTCAACTGACAGAATTCTTGTGGAGCTTCGGCGAACCACCGAGGTGTTCAACGACCGTTGCTGGCCTTTCAGGAAGCAAAGCTACAGGCTGAGGCGCTTCGGAGATCCAGTGTGGGTCAAAGTTGGGGAACATTTCGCATCAATATATGGGGACGTAATGAGGATACATTATACAACATAAATGATAACCCCTACCTTAAGAAATTAACGGAGGTATACCGTTGGTATGCCGATTAATTTTTCGAGACGTATAAATTTATCACCCTGGGGACCCTGTAGGTAGGGGTGATCATAAATGGATAAAATAGGATACCAAGTATCAATACTTGGATAAATAATAACGACCTCACTGCGACATCACTGGAATGATGCTTAGTAGGGGAAAGCTATCCCTGAATAGGACTTTATGTCAGTGAGTCAGATCGGTACGATAATCTATCCAGATCAATGTGGTCAAGTTAGTGTGGAATCAGTGGTTGCGCGGCTTCAATGAGCACCATTTTGTCCATGTTTCCTCGCTCCGCAACGTGATTTACGGGCCAAGGCAAGCACTCCCGGTTCAGCAACAAATCCCTGAATCTGGACTGTTGCGATGCACCACAACATTTTGATATGAAAAGTATGGACAGAATTGGGTGTTCTTTGGAAACTATTTTCTGTTGGGATAATACAGATTTTTCTGGATCCCATCACTGTGCTGTGATGATCATCCCAGGCTGAGCTGTGCAAAGAAGGACAGGAGATGGCCTACTCCATTGTTGGGGCTGCCAGGGGTGGCTGTGAAAGATGTGGATGTGAGACATCCAACAGATTCCAAGCCATGCCATGACTGCTATGGCTTGGATGATTTCTGGTGGCGTTTCAAGCATCTGCTGTGACGTTGATCAGCTCCCAGGTGCGACCAACGGCATTCTTCAAGTCCTTGCTGGGCCAGGTCGGAGGGACAATCCCCTGGTGGTTCCTTCATTTCCCTGTTCAAATGGCGCCACAACTTGGGGGATCCTCGATTGACTCAGCGAAACTTCAGCCGGGACCACGGAAATGCAAGGAATTCTGCAGGAATTGCTGGTCCAACAATTTGGGAGAGTCTAGCTCCGCTGAGACGGTGTACAGTTTTACATACTGAAGTCGGCTGGATTCTTTTCGGTCGCAAGACAACTGTTGCCTTTTGCTACGGGTCAATTTTGAGATTCCCGAGCCCACAGAGGTTGGTGATCTTGCATGTCCACCATAGAACCACCAACAAGATAGAAACCGTATTTACCACTGTTTAAGTAGGATTCTACTGATCTATTTCTTCAGAGTTGCTCCAGGGCAGATCGTCTGCAACAGGTGAAGGGCGTGAAAGGCGGCGCTCCTTTTGTGATGTTTGGTGATGGTACGGAGGCCGGAAAAGTGGGGTGAGACTGGTGCCGGTATGGGGAATGGGTCTATCTATCCATAGAAGATTCTTGGAGCCATATCATCACCAGTGTTGGGACTATATTGAATCTATTGTTTCTTTGTAATGGTTTTGGGACAAGATGCTACTTTGGCAAAAATTGTTTTTAAATGTGTTGATCATTTTTGACCGAGGGTTTGGGACAGTTCTTTCTTACATGTCATTGGCAGTGTCTTTTTCTAATACTTGGTGAATGACAGATTGTTTGTAAAGGATTTTAGAACCGCAGCATCAGCAGATAGCCAGGTGAGATGCAAGCCGATCAGCGAAGAGGATCGTGAAGAGACCAGAGTTTGAGTGGTGACAAAACATCTGCGCCAGAGTAGTCCAACA
Source organism: Symbiodinium sp. clade C Y103 (assembly GCA_003297045.1). Classification (NCBI taxonomy): domain Eukaryota; class Dinophyceae; order Suessiales; family Symbiodiniaceae; genus Cladocopium; species Cladocopium sp. clade C. The sequence continues at coordinate 96,277 of BGPT01002073.1, read as the reverse complement.
CCGTTTCTCATGACTGGGAGAAGTCAACCTAGAAATATGCAGACTGTCCATGCAGGATTTGGCGTCCTTCATGGCAGATTGCTTCTGGGATCCTGTCAGATGCTGAAGAAATGATCGTTTCGGACAGGTGCGGCTAGTCCTATCTTCATCCATCATTGCTGCTCCTCAGGGCTTTCATTTATGTGTCATGACGATCAGCAACAAGAAGAGTAAGAAGAAATACACAAAATGATGAATGATGAAATTGAAGGTGATGAGGAAAATCATGATCATCATGATCACAATGATCAATCCATATAAATTTGCCACCAACTCCCAATCCTCATCGTCATTCACGGAGCCACCCGGTTGAGGCGAAGAAAAATCAGATCCTTCCGGTTGGTGGCCCTGGCCGTGCGCTTAGACGTTGGCTCGGATGGATGTTGCAGAATCTCATCAGTTATATTCACTTAAATCATATTCATGTGACTAAATTATACTAAATTGCGATATGATGATGTAAGAACGATGTGTGTTCCTGTCGTGACTAAAGCATCAGCTTCCCAGTCATCCTTGGCGTCAGCCGACGCCATCTTCGCTCTGCAGTGACTCTGGGCTCAGAAGCCACACGGGTGCGAAGCGGTTCGTAGCCGCCGACACAGACGCCACCAATAGGCTGGATGGCTTTAGGCTGCAAGTACAATGGTAATTTTTGAGTATGGATCAGGTATGGATCAGGCTTTTCTGGTATAAAAAAAAACTTTGACCCATGTTTTATATGATTCTATCTGAAAGCTTGTGAACCAATGGATTGGTTTTGTTGGGAAAAATCTTAACCGGAAAACATGGATTTTCCCATGAAATCTGGGCGTTTCGGTTTCAAGTCTGGAAGGACCGCACCCTGGCCAAAAAACATGCAGAATGACGAGGGACGCATCGCATCTTGGCGCTTCCAGCTCGGGCGGTGACTAAAAAAAGGCTTTGGGATTAGTGTTGGTCAGGGCCATTAGGGGTTTATACGTCATGAAAAATATCTATGATGTTGATCTGAAGGTCCTTGTAATGAATTTATATTGTTGCATTGGCTTATTCACCACCATATAATTACATGAAACTCGGGTATGATATGGTTACTACCCATTACCGACTGGGATGCACATCCACGTGAGGGTTTCAAAGACTTGTTATTTTCCCATTTTCCATCAGGAGTCGATTTCAGATGATCCTGAAAAAGCTTGATGATTTTTGGAATGCCTGGACATGGGATGTTATTCTCATCGTCTCTCCGAACTACGCTTCGGCGCACTACCCTTTAGGCTATGCTCAGGTGAAGCTGATTCATAGCATAGCCTGCACAGCGCTCCCCCTAGAGCTGCTGCCCAGAAAGCAATCTACTTCCTGCTGTGGCTTTGAGGGCTCCCTTCCCCTGGTCCACTAAGAAATTCTCAAGTAAAGACACGTTACATGAGAATGGCTCAAAATTACACACGTAAAATGAATAGTTCCGCACTCAAAAAGACCAGCCACCACTTGTGGGTCCGTTAGTACGTCTTGTCTTCTGAGAAGCTCCGCTGTCTGCATCGAGGGGTGGCCTGAGAACATACCATCCCAAACAAGTGGTGCTTAAATGCAGTGCTTAAAGTTTGCTAAGGTCGATCTCTACCTGCCTCGCAAGTGCTCAGAAGCATGGCAGCGATTGTGGCAAGATAGGAGTGATAGCAGTCAGGATTCAGGGCTGCGAAAAACCCTTGTACCCTCTGGTAGGCAAACCTTGCAATGGACAATCCTTGCTCTTTAAGAGGAACATCATTTGCACTTTTAGGATTTATCAAGTCCATACTACTCTTACTCCAGGGAGCAGCTCTTCAAAACACGAACACCTCAACTTGCAAGAGTGGAAAGGGAGTCTTGCAGACAAACCGGGAGTTCATAGTATCTTCAACTATGTCTCTCGGATACTGCGATGAAACCCCCATGTTTAGTTGCTAAGAAAAGCACCAGTCTTGTTTCCTCAACTATTTTCTTGGGTAATAGTTTTACCCCAATTTGGGGTTGTTCAACCCCCCCTGCATTTCCCTTTGGGCCCAGGCCACGAATCGTTTGATCCCAGCCAAAGAGCATGGCGCCGTGCAGATGAACATCGCACAGGCGCCACAGAAAGGGGTTCCTTTTATTGGATTCTGGCTTGAAGTGGGTCTTTGGGGAATGAACATCCACTTGCCGGCTACTTTGATGTGAAAACGAGGGGTGTCCAAGGGGACATGCCCAAGTGACTTTGCGCAGCTGGATGTGCTGTGCCTTTGGATCAAGACTTGCGAGGGACAAATCGTTTCATTTTTCGCCATGGCGGGCGAGAACAGCGTTGATGAGAGTACCACCGAGCCGAATGAAGAGCAAACAGTGCAGATCCAGAAATTGGAAGCAGCACTGGCCAGTGAACGGAAACGCTGTGCTGACAAGGACAAGCAGCTGCAGATGATGGAGGCTTTGTTGGGTCGGCTGCAAACGCGCCTTGAGCAGGTGGAAGAGAATCTCAAGGCCAGGGATGATTCATGGGGATGGGCGATAGGGCTGCATACCTGTTTAACTACAGGTTCGTAGGGTAGGAACATCCGGATACACCAACTATATTGATGTAAAAACCAGCCGAGTAGTTACCTTTTCTTTCTCCCTCCATATGCACATCTGCTGCGGTTTGGCGTTTCGTGATGTTTGGCTGGGCCATGGTCAAGAGTTGGATAATACTTGGACGGGGGGATGGTCACCACTCCATTAAAAAGGGGCTTTTCTCATATTTCCCACGAAGGATTTCCGACTGGTGGGATGACCATAAACCGCAACAGGAGCAGCAGCGCAAGAATCGTGCCAATGGCACATCGCAGGGCGCCAGTGCCGTACTGGATCTGCAACAACAGCTAGCCGATGAGCTGGCAAAGAGGAAACAAGCGCAGTATGCGTTGCTGGGTGGTCGTTTTGTTTCTATTTTTTTGAACCTGATGTTTGAAGATATTTTCCGGACGGTTTCATATGTTCTTATTTTCCATGAATTAAGAACTGGGGTGGTTTTAGAGATTCTGTTTTTTTTCCACCCTGAAGACACTGAGATGATGGTTGACATTGAGAATTTGGATATTTTCGAGTTCAAAGTTCAAAGCATCAACCAGGTTGATTGAGAAGGGTCAGGAGTTGTGTGATGTTCAGCAGAAGTTGGCGGAAAGCCAGCAACGCATCAAGGAGCTCCTCATCTCCAAGGCCGAAAAGAAGTTGGAGCCCAACAAGCCTCGCTGTGATGACCATGGGACTCATGGGAGCCATGGCCATGGAGCCATTTCTGGACCCCAACTGATCATCACTGCAGCAAGTCCTTCAGCCAAAAGCCCCATGAATAGCATGGCCCCGCAAAGTCCGTGTGCCTCTCGGGCCAGTTCCTATGCACCAGTCATCAGTCCATGTGCGACGCCCAAATCGCCGGCGGACTTCAAGCAGTTTTTTCCCTTGCCGCCCAAAATGATGGTCCCTCCATTGAGTTTGCCTCTCAACGGAGAAAAGACATCAGAGTGGCATCATCGAACAGTTCGCGCTGATGAACAGCCACACATTTCCTATTCACTGGAGATACCTGAAATGTCGGAGGTCCAACCTATGTTCTTGGAATGCCCTCTGCCAAACAGCGCGTGTCACTCAGGGTATCACACTCCAGTCCATTTCCAGCCAGTGCAAGTTGCCCAAGTTGACTACCCTCGCATTCTCTCAGCCAAGCTTGCAAAAGTTGCACAAGACAAGATGAAGCCTGCAGCCAAAACGGCCCGCGTGGTTTCGGCCGAACAGCGAAGCGCCTGTGTTCCGCCACGGGCGTTGCATTCAATGCCTTTTGCACGGCCATATTGTGATAGCCCACGCTTCAGCACATGAAATCGAGCAGCTCCCCCTCTCAGCAGCGAGAGCTTTTCTTTCGTGTTTGAGCTGTGGTTTAGAGATCCGGAGCAAAATGGCAAGGCTCTCCGGAGTCAAATGCATGGCTGTCCGCGAGTGTGAGTGCAAATCTAAAATCTGCATGTTGAATGTGTGGAAGCGCACAGTCAAAGCAGGCACCTTGGATTCTCAGGGTCCCGACAGTAGCTGAACAACATAGCTGTTAAATCTCCGTTTCTCAGACCCAGCATGGGATCCTGACATTGAATCCACCGTTTCAAGTTCTGCTTTCTTGTGTCGGGCAAATGTACCAAGCTGTGTCATGTGTCAATGCACAATGCACTGTGTAGAAATGGATGTTTCTTTGCACAGAGTAGAAGTGTCTGAAGTATAGTTCTCGACATAAATGCTTTCACCGGAAAGACATCCGACAAGCTAGTCAGAATACATATATACAATATACAATATATATATATATACATAGTATGTATGAAATTACAAGAAGCATAAAAGACGCGGGCAACATACAGATACATCCTGTCTTATCCTGCAAGAAGGGTCCCGTCAGCTACAAGTTGGTTTATAACCCCATCCAACTTGATAAATCCACCATCAGTCCTGGTTAGCCTAGTTGTAAACCGGCTGATCTATCTAGGGGTGCCCTGTGTCTTAGATTCGAGTCGAGGCACTTCTCTGCTTCTGCTCCCAGGGGCAGCTTAGGGGTTGTCCGTAACCTGCATCTGCACTTCGGCTCCAGCTGATTTCGCCAACGTCGCAAACTTGGCGATCACGCGGGACGGCGTGGCTGAACCAATTCCAAAGTTGAAAACAGCAGACTTGTTGTGCGCCGGGAACGGGTGTGTACCAAAAGATGGTTTGTAAGGATGGTTTTCAAACAAATTGCAGTTGGGCAACTGCGGAAATACTTGGAAATGAGAAGTACGCAGGACTCAAGTCTGGCCCAGAAGGGAGCATACACTCATGAATCCTGGGTTGACGTTCAATCATTGGCCCCACCATCATTTACTGATGATAATTGTTATCCCGTAAAAAATCCATTTATCCCCATTACAACACCAACATTTTTGATGCTTAAATCAACATTCTGATGGTGAATTTCCATCAAATCATCAATTTTTCATGGGTTTCTGAGTCAATGGTCATATCCCATTGTATCACCATCTTATGGTTGGTTTAGTCTCATGTTTATGGGTTACATCCCCAGGCGCCCGGCGTTTGATCCGTTCCAGGTGGACGAGGAAGGCCGTTACTCCGGCGAGTTCTTCACCGTTTCTTTGGCAGGCGGCCGCACCCAGGGTGCCAGGGTTTTGACCCATAACCACATGGCCAAACATTTTCTGACCAATGTTGTTTGGTGTATGTACCGTGTATATGTATAATACATATATATATATATATGTATATATATATATATAAATGTATGTGTATGTGTGTGAGCATCATTTTTCAACTTCATTCGGGATGTGGCTTTCCTATTTCCAAGGGTGGCTCAAAGAGCCACCGGTTTTGGAATGCAGGAAGGCACCTTTCCAAGCAAATCGTCCAATCCTGCAACGCCCAATCCCAGTCAGGCTTCATCCGTCAGCGCGGGGAGAGCGACGCGTGTTTGAATCGGCTGCTCTACGAGAAGGGCATGTTGAGCTTCTCCAAGTGAGGCCGCCAGGCTGTTCATCATGTGGTGGCGTTCAACCCCTATTGGTTGATGATTGTGGGGGTTTGACAATCCAATATTGGGGATGACAATCTATGACCTGGGATTTCCGATTAACCAACCAGAACAATCGGACGACCTTGCAGGGTTTGAACACTGCTCATGTGCCTGTCCCATGGATTGATCAGTTGAGCAGTGCCTGCGTTCAACCCTTGTTGGTTGCTAATCGGGGTTAAACTACCCTTGATATTCGTTTATCGTAGTCCATCACGTGACCCTATTGACTGATCAGTTTACCCTCTACTGGGAAATCCCCTATGGAGGTCGCAAATTGAAAATCACCGAACTCAATGGGGGATCTTGCAGTCAACAACCAGTGGGGCGCAATGGGGGTCTGGTGATGCGGTGATGCTGCGATGCTGCCATCATTTGAAAGACATATTGTGCCACCATACTCACCTTAAATTAATTTGATTGTCGTTTTTTTTGACATGTTGCCACTATGAAGAAAGGCCAGAGCACAATCAGTCTTCTTACAAGCTGTTGGTAGATACTATCCATGGCCGCATGCTTTTTTTCAGCCCCGCATCAGGTCCGAGTCACCTGAGCCAAGAGACAGCGCGGAAACAGAAAAGCCATGGGCCGTTGCATCACCCTGGACGGATGGTTCTCCGATGGGTTGAGTAACGATGATTCTTCCGGATTGCTCGGACCTCCCAAATGTACCAGGAGTGGTCTGTTGCTTGTTAGGTGATTTCCAGAACATTTTTTCTGCAGAGATGGTGCTGGTTGGTGGTTTCAAACATGTTTTCGTCTTCCATTTCCAATTGATAGTTGGGATGATTACTGTATCGCTATCAGAGTGGCTCTTGTTTTGCACTCTTTTGGGATGGCTCAATGAATTCTCTCAATGGACCAATATCATCCGTCGAAGAACAGCATGCACATCCATCGCTGATCGCTTTCCCCATTTAGAAAAAACAATCAGACAAACTCAAAGAACATAAACTTGGTTCCATCCCCTATCCCCATTATATCTCTATAGAAAATGGTTCGTCTTGGGGGATTGCTCACCTGATAGCCGGCTGATCCTTTCAGCATGTGACTTCCCAGGTCCGGCCTTGTCTTTCAAGGAACAGGGCGAGTTGCTCTTCAGCCTCGTAGGGTTGTGGAGCCCAATGGCGGAGAAATTGGATTGACTACTGCCCTTCTCTCATGAAATATAGCAAGTAAAAACACGTATGATCAGTAGGTAATGTATATGTACTGTATATGACTGTATATGTATATGTATATGTATAATGTAGGTACCCGATTGCAATACCACCCCCTTTATTTCACGTGACTAAGATTGCACAGATAAAAATGATCAGGGATTGCTGACCCTATACGGACATACTNATTGCAATACCACCCCCTTTATTTCACGTGACTAAGATTGCACAGATAAAAATGATCAGGGATTGCTGACCCTATACGGACATACTCAAAATATGTCCGTCAGGCAATGCTCGATTACATGTGATGCATGGACATGTCAAAGAGCAAAATACACTGTAAAACACAGTACAAAATGAAGTCTTCAAGATCTGGACTTTAT
>BGPT01002073.1:63954-76863 GCA_003297045.1 Symbiodinium sp. clade C Y103 | reverse complement strand
AGGAATTAAAAAGTAGGCCAAAAGACCACTGAGGAAGATGAGTTCCACAGCTGCCAAATGGCAGCCTTGAACGCCTCTAAAAAGCAAAGGCTGTGGCCTGAATAGCTCCCCAGAAGCTCCTGGAAGACCCATGNAAAAGGTAAGGCCAAAAGACCACTGAGCAAGATGAGTTCCACACCTGCGGTGGTCCCAGGCGCCGCCCCTGCCTTGGCTAAGGCCGGGGTCGGCGGATACTTATATACTAAGTCTCATATATACATATCCATCATGTTTATTCGTTTTTCTTGGCTCAATATCATTCAAACATCCATCATTTTTGTTGTTTTTGCATCCCCACAACACCTTGGTGCCCAGGCAATGGCCATTTTGCGTCCACTCCTCAGTCGAGGGGATGTCACCGGATGAACCGTGAGGATTGATGACAGTTATGATATGGGTGTGTCTGAATATGGTGTACCCTCTGGTAATTAAACGTAGCTATTGAACATGGCCATAGAAATAGTGGATTTGGCCATGAAAAATGGGGATTTCGCATAGTTATGTGAGTTTACCAGAAAGTATATCCACAAAATAGCCATTGAATGGGGAACATTTTCTAAAATGATGGTAAACCAATGGGTTTGGGATAGCCTACTTTCAGAGAAAACCATGTTTTGTGATTTTTTAAATGATATCTTTGGATGATTGTGGGATAATTTTTGAGGAACAAGATGATATTTGACGAATTTTGACGATATTTTGGGGGTTTCATGGGGTTTCTGAAAATGGAGGTGCCCAATCATCATTGGTCCACACATTTTCCCCAATACCCCCAATAAGATATTCTGAAACGCCATGAATTGGTAACAATGTCTCCATTTTTAGACAGCTCCATCTTCGATAATCCCTTTAGCTGTTCTGGCAGTTGCTCCTATTTTTCTCAGTTGCTCCTGTTTTTCAGTTTCAGGTTTCAACAGCTCGGACATTGCACTGATCGGGCAGCAATTCTTCCACGATTCCAGACATCAAGTGGTGTCTCACTTGACTGAAAATTCCTGGGGACAGCGTTAATGGCGTTAATGAGCGTGCAGTTGGACTGGTGAAGAATCTGGAAAAGGTCTACATGAGATTCTGAGAAGTCAGACCAGTCCTTTTGCAAAATTGTTGGAGTTCATAGCATTTGGAGCGTTTGCGTCGGAAAAAAAGGGTCTACATTTGGGGCGATGGTCACATAGCCACCAGTTGCTGGTAATTGTGACACTTCTGAACTACCCATTTGCAGATGGTCCATGACAGGACATTCATATTATATAGGGTTGTCTAAGAAGAGGGTACCCCAAAATTTGATGCTTAATCATCATGTTCCCTCCTAAAAGGGCATTGATTGGGGTACAAGGGTCAAGCCCCTATTTTCAGACAGACCCATTTGCTTTTAGGAACACTCGCGCCAAGGCCTAGCAACGTCTGGTTGCAGCAATTCCTTCTAGTAGGGCTCACCAATCACGGGGTGAGGAGAGAAAGGTCATTAAATACGGGTGTGTCCGAAAACACCAATCAATGCTGAAGCAACGGATTCAGACGGATCCATACATCAAAACGGAACGGATCTAATATTTGGTAAGTCCAGCATAATTAAAGCCCCCAGAACCAATTATCCCTCATCACCCAACAAGAGATGGGACAACTCTAACCCCACTTACCTCTGGCTGGCTTTCAGGAGGACCAGATGTGTCCGGCACTTAGCAATTCTTCGGCAGTGAAAGACCTTTGGGTTTCAGGACATCATTTTACTCAGCGGCCATGCCAAATCCCGAATTCTCGTTGAATCAAAATGCGTCCATATGTACCTGTTCGCGTTAAAATGCCAATACTGGAAATTCATCATCTTCTGCCAATTCCAGAGATTTCATTTTGGCGTCAAAAGATTGTCACTAGCTGCTTTTCCATCTTGGGGATTCACCCGGGGAGCTTGTGAAGCCTTCACCACCAGGCATGGCTACTACTACCCGCTTTGGCTCTGATCATTGCCTGTGTAGCCAGCAGCTCAGAGTGGCAGATTCTTGGGCAGATTTTTGGGCTCAAAACGAGCTGACAAGAAACTGCCTGTGATCGTTCGAGCTGACAAGAACTCTGTGGACATCATCATACATAATCCATCATTTTCAGACCGTTACTCTTATATAAACTTTAAGACTGTGGTCCTTTCATACCTCTGAAAAATCAGGGCGACCTGCCCACAATGTCATTGCAATGTCCACATTCGGGTTTAGAAGTTCGATTCCCCTCATAATTAAACTGCTTTTGACCTTTGAAGCAAAGTCCAAGTCTGGTTAGTGAATTCCCAAGGAGTGTTCCTTAATTTACCACAATTTAGCTGTTAAAAGATCTCAAACGACAATCCCGACTACAGTTGGCTTGAAATCTCAGAAATTGACAATTTGCGCAATTTGCAGGGATCATCATAGAAATTGTTTATATTATTTTATATTTATATATAATGGGTGCTGAGTCTTGATGACCCCTAAGCATCAAGAGGAACATTTCATGGGTGACATCACCCCGAGACGAACCGTGGGACCTGAGTTGAGTATGGGTCAAGAGTATCACCCCCCGCAAACTGGCTGGTTTGATATATGGTCTGATGATGTTTAATCCTCCGTTCCCCCTCATATCCAATACCCCCCAATACGAACCCCCGGTTCACTAGTATTTCATCCATTCATGAATTGGGGTTTTGATCATCGGGGGATGGGAATACGAAAAATGATCGAACAAATGCAGCGTTGTTCCAAGCCATTGGAGCTCAGGGAGAACCACAAGAGGGGGAACATGTTGTGCAACATTAGGCCGCAGCTGCTGAGAGCTCTTTGGCACTGTGCAGACCTCCTCCCCGTGTTGAGGCAGCGTCTTTCTGACAAGGGGGGATGGCTTCAAACCAATCATTTTCTGTAGGATTTGGGGGATGAACATCCACAAATCCCAGAAACAATGGTAACATGGGGATACTGGGGCTTACATTCTATGTTAATCATTCAGTTGCTATCATTTTATGTTGGGTATAAACATTTCATCTTACCCTTTGTTTTTTTTTTTTTTCCGGTAGGGTTTCTGGGGAAGATTTGATGCTAAAGCGATGTGTTGATCAGGTGGCACCCCGCGTGCCGGCCAGTCACGTGATCGTTGCAGGTGAGTGGGGCCCGGTGCTTTGGGATCCCAGAGGATCCCATAAAAACCATGGGTATTTTATCAACTATCAATCATGGTATAAAACCCAGACGTAAATTGGGATATACCAGGATATAGGGGGGGATATATTATACAATGGGACAATTTGGGTTCAATAGCAGCAATATATGGGAATTTCAACAACAAACACCACAGATATAATGTGATATGGAATATTGCCAACAAAATGGAGTATTTGGGTGTGTCTGTTTTTTTTCCCCCTGCACCCCCAAATTGGCATGAGTTTTGGGGTATACAGGATTAACAGGTTGATTTGAAGGGTACCATATGTTCAAACAAACCCGTACGTTGACATGGGAATGGGTTGAAACATGTTGAAAGGCCCCCCAAACCTGGACTTTTAGGGACCTGCGGAGGGTACCTTGGGGCCCTTCAGTCCTTGATCATCAATTGGGGATGATCCCCACAGAGGCTCCTCAGCATTTTTGATGACTCAGCTGGCTGATGTTTAGAGCTGGGTAGGGCTGATTTGTTTCAGGATCCTTACCAACTTTCTGGACCACATGTAGCCCCTGATGCCAGATGCCAGATGCCCTGCGATTTGCGCAACGTTGCGGGCCGTTGCGCAGGCCTGGCTGTACCAACGCCCACTCCACGTCCGGTGAACACTCGTGGCTTTTGGAGTCTGTGGCAGCGGCGCCATGGCCTGGATGGATCCTATACATCTGGGATGGGGGTCCCCAAAATGGCTTTAGGGAACAGCTATTTTCCGGTTGGTGAATTGTAATTCAACCAGACAGAATCACCGAAACTGTTGACCAGCAACTGTGATACAACTGAAAAAACTGTGAAAACATCACTGGGAAAGGTCACCAACAAACCGGAAATCTCCAGCAGTTCCAAACTCTTGAGATTCGGCGATGTTTGGAGAGTCTCATCCCTTGGCTGTTGGGTTTGTAGGTGGTTTCGCCTGGTACTTAAGCACCTTGGCTGATATCCCCAGGATTACCGTGGCAAAAGAATCATCAGACTAGCACCAGGTAATTGCCGGACATTTTGTCAGAAAGCGATCTGGAAAATCCACCATCTAATAGACTAATAGAATCTAATAATTAGATATCTATAATAAAAACAGAAATATCTATAGATCATCACCATTACTGGTTCCTTGGGTTTCCCCATGTTTTCCATCTCGTTTTCAGCGAGGTTCGAAGCCTTCCTGCAGCGGAGTATGCTCAGAGGTCAAATCTGGGCTCAGCTCCGGCCTGGCTAAAGGAGCGGCCAGGGGGGCAGCCTGGGGAAAGTGAGAGGAGGGGTAAAAATCAGCAGATAGCGGGAGAATCATGGCATTTCTATGGGAAATGCAGCTGTTTAAGTGAGCTTTATGAGATGTTTCTTCAAAAAATTCGAGGATTTGAGTGAATTTCGGACTATTCTGACTCTGATACAGTCTGGTACGGGCGATTGCAGTTTGATATTTTGGAGATCCAGAGATACTGTGTCTTCACCTGTTCTCACATCCTGCAGCTTGGTGGACCCATGAAGACTTGACTATACAACCTCAACCCGGTCCACAGTGGTCCCAGTATCCGCAGAGAGGTACTAGTGTCGAAGTGAGGCAGCCGCTTAAGCGGACTGCCGCGCAAGCGGCAGGTGGAGGCTTGATACTGGCAGGATCATATCTCACGAGGATTTCAATAGCTTTCACGAACCGGGATTTTGAAGATTTGAGGTGAGGCCATTTTTTGGGCTGGGGAAACCATGGACTTTCCAATATAGTTCTGTTAGTTTACTTCAGGCGAAATTTGGATCAAAATTCTCGCACCACAGGGACGCCTGCAACAAGCTCCGTGAAAGGATTGGTTGGGATGCTACGAGTCAAAACTATGGATTTCCATTTGCCAAGCATGTTTGTTTCAGAAAAGTTTGGACGTTGGTTCTCATCGTTCCTGGATGGTATTTGTACAATTTTGAGTACTTTAGCCATTGCCAGCAAGGTGGATTTCCATAGATTTCCCATGCTTCACAGTGAGCATAAGTGGGAGCACTATTGGACAACCATCCTATACTACTCTATACTTCACAAGTAGTTGGTTAAAATCTGTTTGAAATTGGTTAGGTGCTTGGTGGTTTGATCGATTCTTTCTTTTTCATTTGGGGATTATGGAGGTCTTCTTATCACCAATCAGTTGAGGATTGATATCGCTGGTCGATCTTCGAAACGATCCTGGCACGGTCCCTCACAGGGCCCCGTGAAGAGTCCCAGGAATTTGAAAGGGACTCGTTGGGACCCGATGCCGCTAGCTGTCCCAGCAGCTTTAGCTTATAGATCCAACAGCACCCATGTGCAATCAGGATACTCACTGAAGCGATGGAAGTAGTGTCATGTAGTTTCCCAAGGGCCATTTGGGAAGCACAAAAATAGCTTCTTTCTGCTTGATATACAATCGTTGTTCGCGCAGCCCCTCTCCAACTGCCAACCTGATTCATGAGGGCCTTACTCCGGTACCCACACATGGGTGTGATACCGGCGCCGACGCCAAACCAGCCACTCGCTGTTTCCGCGGAAACGACATTTCACCTGGCAGGGCGAAACTGTTTTTTTCTTATGTGTGCCTGAATTCTCAGCGTTACCATTCCGGGACCCTTGATGAGGTTTGTAATGTTTGGATGAGGGAGGCTTCATAGTTCATACTGCAAAACTTTTTGTGTTCCCTTGGCATTCCATGCACCTAAACAGCCTTGGATGTCGTTGTTTGCTGTTGGCTGGGTGTTCTTGCACAGAGTGCAGTGCAAGAGATGCGAAAGCAAGCTGAAAGTTGGTCCGTTGAGTCTCCAAACAATTTTTCAGTATTTATCAACACACAGCAGGACTGGAGAATTGGAAGCTACTCCAAACATAGTTTCATTGACAAGTTGGACCAGGAAAGCAGCTTGGTGCTTTCATTTTTACCCTTTGCTCAACTGAGATGATGAAAGCTCTGAATTTTCCAGTCCAGGACTATGCCTCCTTGTTGTAGCTCTGGTAGCAGCCCAGAACTCTTGGCAGTGCCGCCCAGCCCAGGCCCAGCGCCAAGAATCCTTCCTGGCACAGGCAGGGCTGGTAATTGAGCGATGCCAAGGCTTTTGGTAAGGCGTTCAATGCCCTAAGTTTTTGAAGTTGGGAGCTGACAGATGAAACGCCCTGCTACCCGGCCGTCGGCTGGTTGGCCGAAGGCCATACCCGGGCGCGTGTACGCCATAACAAGCCAAGGCCATGTGCAGTCTGGAACAAGACATGATGCTGGACAGTACGATGGATGCTGGTATATATATCCCCAGGTTGAGGCTGAATAGATAGCAATGTCGCATGATTCTCACAGTTATATACCCTGCCGCAAATCAATATAGATATGACATGATATGACATGATCTGACAATTCCACTATCATTGTTCCAATGTTTTCCCATGGGTTTTCTATGCCCATGTTATTTACTGGAGGCTCGTTAGAATTGTTTCCATATGTTGTTTCACATCCCAATTTTGCTGCTTGGAGGCAAATTGCCTCTGGTTCCCCTAGAGAGTTTGTTGGATTTCTGCCACATTTGATTCTGGGTCCAACTTTTAGCGACCTCAAAGCAACCTTACAGTACCATAAATGATGTTTAGTAGGAAGGATCATCCCCAAATTGGCTTGTTCCAGGTTTGTGAATTATTCCAATGACCTAGATTTGATGAGGATTCCAGCGGATGCATACGGCCATGGCCAGCGAAGTGAAAGCCCTGAGGGTCCGTGACGGTGGATGGGATGACCCATAACCCCCTTGTTTTGGTATTGAATCTACTCATTTTGGGGGCCGACATGAGGGGGTATTTGATATTAGCAGGATGGGATTATTTGATGATTATTTCCGATTTCCTCGGTCTTGTGTGGGGAGGATGAGAGCAGAGGACCAGACGTCTTTTCTCAAGACATCTTGGGACCCCGGGCATTCACGCGATGTTCCTTCCACTTGGAATTGGGCACACTTTTTAAATGACCCTAGCGAGCCTGGCAGATGCAACGAGATCGATTGATGTTCATGTTGCTTGTCGTCTTTCAATGGACCATACAGATCCATACAGTGTTTGATTCTTTATCGCAAGGGGCATTTGTGCGTCTAGACACATGATTTCCGCGTTTTGCCCAGACCCGAAACCGCTCTGCCGGAGAAAATGGTGTGACAATGGATGATAGCCGGCTTAGGCCTTGACAACCTACAGTGTCAGGACCCACAGAGACATAGGCTCGCTGACTCGCTCGCAGGTGAAAGCTCAGGAATTGCACCACAATCCAGAGGCGCAAGCAACAGCAGAATTCTGTGAGGTGTGAAGATGTGAACTTTTTTTGGTGTTATTTGCTTGTTGGTAGTTTCAACATCTCTCAGCTCTGTTGTTCTACTTTGTTTATGTCCACCCCCAGATATGAGCCTTGATCATCCTTGATCAAGAGTTGGATTGTATACCAAATTGGTTGATGGTCGTCAACCGATTATATCCATTTTTTCAGGATTCCTATGATGGGAAGAACAACGATACCCTGTCCCCAATGAGAGCATAATCCCCAGGACTGGATCCGAGAGTTGAACGGCGAGGAGTGGGGGAGGGGGTTTCGGAACCGTGGCTGGCCTATGATTTGAGATGTGCATCCCAAGTTAACTTGGCTTTAAGGCGATTCCCAGGCATTCCAGTTTGACTTTGAAGTTAGGGTAAAATGTGGCAATTCATATCCACTAGTGGTTCAACTGTTGGCAAGGGAGCTGGGAACCAACCAGCTCTGTCATCATTCTTGAAATAGGTAACATTGTAAGGCAAGGAGCAGAATGTAGATGTCAACACCACCACAATCTTTTGGTTGGGGTGTAAAAAAGCATGGCTCTCCTGTCATGGTGCAACCAAGAGGAGGCCAAACAACAACAACCCCCTCATGCAGCAGTGGGTTAGTTGGAAGAAACCGGCCGTTCTTTGCCAAATCTGCCATCGGACCGTCAGTTTTGCAGCAAAGCTGGGTGAAACGTTTTTACACCGTTTATTTGTGCTCATGTTCTCTCTTCGTTTCTTAAACCCACTTCTACCTGGGAGTGAGACCCATCATTGTAGGAAACCATCGTCACTGGTGTGTAAGGAGCTAGCTGGCCGTGTCTATGACAACCTGGAGAAACTGAAGGTGCACCCCGTGCACCCTGGGTTGTGACGGTCCCTCCAGTTGTGAAGGGTTAACAATTGGGGCCTGTCAGTTCTGCCGTGATGTGGGGTAGAGACTTGTGCGGGTAGATGGTTTGCATTTCAGCATCACCTATTGGAAAAGGTTATATAATTAACTTATATAATAATATAAGCCGATATAATATGATATAATTCATGCAATTGGAAGCATCCTATCTTTCAAGGATCCCCCTCAACGCCATTGGATCTAGAAGTCACTTTCAACCACTCAAAACAGTGCAGGCAGTGCCATAGTGCGGGCCCATGCCTGTTGTGTTTGCCAGTCCAAAAAGAAGCAGAATGAGATCCGTGCGAAGCAAAAAGAAGAGGCCAGCAAACAGGTCTTTGCGTCCTGGCTGCATGGGTCACGTGGTGCTGCCACAGCTGGAGCTGGATGTTCATCAAATGGGCCGCTCTTGACATGTGCCCATCCCGATGTCTAGCAACCCCCAAGAAAAGATAGAAAAGTCATTTACCACGGTTTTTTTTCAAGGATTTTGTCACTTTCGATTTCTATCTGTTTTTTTTTTGGTTGCTATATTTCAAGGACCAGCAAAAAGCCAACAAGCAAGAGGCGACATTTGAGGCGCGAAGAATGATTGTGCCTTCTCGGGCACGGACAGGTCACGAGCTTACGGAATCAGATTTGGAGTGATTCCAGTTTTCATAGTTGACCTACAACTCGATTCAACAATTAGTTTTGGTTTATGGGGGATATAAGATGATATAAGCATACCCAGTCTTGGGGTTTATAAACCAACTGATCTCTGGGCCTCAAAAGAAAATCAATGAACATGAAGCCATGGAATTTCATGGATAGGATCAAACGAGAATGAATGTCGTCCCTTCTGCTAATCTGGACACAGCCCTGATAAAAGCCTTTGTGGAACGCATTGGATCTATTCATGACTTGGGGTCCGGGGGGCTTCGTTACACCTGGTAGGTGGATGAGGAGGCAGCATCTAAGCTGCAGACAAACCGGAACGTCAAAACGTTGCGGAAGGTTACGGCTGGGGCCCGTGATAATTTACTAGTGGAAATCATATATATTTTTCCATACAAGGATTGCCAAGGATTTCCCATGTGTTTTTTTTTGGTACTATAATGTATTATAATTTCCCTTTTAGCCAAGGGATATCAGATGGGATATAATATGATATAATGCTATATCATGGGATACAATGAGATATGCTGGGAATTGGAACCCAAGAATTCGGGCCGAGTCCATGGATGACCGACTCTAGAAACTGAAGAGCTAGTTGGGACGTGGCTTAAGAATGCATAAGACCTTTATTCATTGGTAATACAGCAGTTACATACATCTTAATACATCTTAATACATCTTCATACATGTCCATACACATGTCGATACATGTTCATACATGTTCATACTTGTTACATCTTGTTACATAGTAATATTTGAACTTGTTACATAATAATATTTGAACTTGCTACATAGTAATATTTGATACCATTATTTCGTGAATGATGAACATCCAGCTGTACTCGACCTGATCGTGGGGATTTCACCATCAGAAATGGTGGTTTTGGCATAAAACATTGGGATTCAACTGGGAAAACATGGATGATAAGTGCAGAAGGGCGCCAACCTGCAGCAACCTCTGGGCGACTCTCAACTATCTATTCAGAATTTAATTGTCAGGGATTCGCTTTTCCGCGGGTGGTTGGTGGTTGGTTGAATGCCCTGAGATGATATATGGTCTCCGGTGGTATCTGACGGAGATGGCATTTTTACTTCACATCAGCATCTCACTAGATCTCACGAAGTTGCAAATGGTCCTGGTTCAGGTTTTGAACAATCCAAAGCATTCAAGACCAATCCTAGTTGTGTTTTTACATCACCGTGTTCCCGCTGGAGGACTAGTTCGCCCATCCACGTAGTGGGATCTCATCCAAGTAGCTGTTGCAGCTGAGGAGAAGAAGAAGAAGGCCAAAGAAATGGCAGCTGCCAGGAAGTCGCGTGTGACTTGGCGAATCGGAAGGGCTTTCTCGGCAGGCAGGTCGGAATTGCAAGTTTCATCAGGAAATGAGGTGAATGGATCCTTCTTGACTTATGACCATGAGAATGTGATGAAGTACAGCGGATTATAAGCTTGTAGCAACTGGTAGTTAGGGTTGCAACTAGTCATGGATCTTAATTTCCAGGATGATCCGAAAACATCCCAAGAAAGTATGCAATAAGCTGCCTTTTCCCTGTCATATCGGAATGCTATGGCTTTTGCAACTGTGAAATGGTGAGATGGTGGTCCAATCTCCCTTACCAGAGACCATGTTCAAAATTCAAAACCGTTTTTTTGAGACCAATCTTCTGGCACTGGCAACCTATACAATCTTCTCATGGACAATTTCCGAGGCGATCATTTGCCCAGGTCCACCACCTAAATCTCTCATTTACTGTCCAGTTTCCACGAAACTGTTTATGAGATCCTTTAGGCTTCATCTCAACCCTTTGGAGGTCAACTTCCCCCAAATTGCTAATTCAAATTGGCACGGTGCAATGGTGGGGATGCCAGCATCAGTTTCCTAAAATAGGGGTACCCCTAAATCATCCATTTTAGTAGGGTTTTCCCTTATAAACCATCCATTTTTGGGTACCTCCATTTAAGGAAACCCCCATGTGATTTAACATGATTTAACTATAGAACCACGGCGACACTGGACTTCTTTTTTTGGACTTCTTAACCAACAACCAGCGGCTGGTCGAATCTCCCATGATCCAACGAGTAGCCTCGGGGAATCAAACAGGGCTGGGAAATCCCCGAACGAAAATGGAGGTTTACCCTCTGGTAAACTAACATAGCTATGGGAAATCACCATTTTTAATGGGAAAATCCACTATAAATGGCCATTTTCAATAGCTATGTTAGTTCACCAGAGGGTATAGCTGCAAGGTTTGACTACCCGAGGGTAGATCATGTTGGAATACCTAGCCAATCTGAAGGTTTTCATTTAGTGTTGGCTGTGACGAAAACAACTGAGGATGGATACTCATTTATCACTTTGGGCTGATGACAACCATGCAACGGATTTGTGATGTTGGGAACCATGTCCACTAGCAAAAAGATAGTACACGCAGATGAGAGTACATGATGATATACACACATGATGATTCTATATATATATATGTATATATATGTATATATATATATATTATATTATATAAATGAAAATACATGATAAAACACACCATGTATTACTATCTTCACCAATCACTGCCAACAACACACTCTCTGCTAAATGCCAATGAATGATAGTAACTTCATGAATTGATCCCAAGGCAACCATCACTGGCTTTAGCGAAGATGACCAAAACAAGGCTCGTTGGTTGTTGCTGGTCGCCACTGGTTGAGGTGGTGTTTTAAAGAGCTGGATGGTGATATCTAATGTAGTCTTATGTGACCCATTTTGTCAACGGATTCTATGGCTTATTCCAATACCAGGAATAGATTAATTATGAATAATTACGATATGTTGGGCAAATTAATGAATCCTGGCTGATGAAAATTGGGGGTGGCAAACCCCAAAGAGTGGCTTTGCCCAGTACCGTTCTTCGGGTGGGGTATATTTCATCAGGGTAGCCCCAATCCAAATGCTTGATCAGCTTCCCACTCTCCCATTGGCCAAAGTAGCCGTACTTTGGTGATCAATTATCCATTTTCAGACAAAGCCAGAAATTTGCTACTATGGCTGTCAAAACCCAAATGCTCCTTATTGTTGGTTGAATGTCCAATTAGAATCCGTCAGATATCTCATATATAAATACAATTACATGTATATGTATATATATATATATATTGTGCCCATTTTCACCGCCATGTACTAGTCACCCCTGCGCCTGCAGAAAGTGCCCTTTGTCGAGGCATTGATGGCGTTGATGGCTGCGTGCCATCAGTACGACTTCGAGGAGTTGCAGAAAGGCACGGGGCCAAATCACGGTGATCCAAGATTTGGGACCTCCAAAATTCACAAAGATAAACTAACTGACAATAATAGTATATGTAGTAACCTCCAAAGGATGTATAATCAGATGTCAAAATGCCACATTAGATAGTCATAAATGACGTTTCTATCCATTATATATATATATATAATGTGTAAATATATATATATATATATGTTCTATAGGATCCAAAAAGACAATGATATGTAAACGTCCCATTTAAATAGTCAAACATCATAAATTATTGTTCTATGTATTTTGGGGTTGCTATACATACAGTATACATGTACAGTAGGTGGTGAAAGGCGTGCCTGTTGCATGAAATTCCATTATTTAGCTGCGGAAACGATTTCCGGAAAGGTGTGCCTACCCGGAGTTCCATGGGGAGAAAGAATTAGTAGTTGATATATCTTCATGTTTTAGTTGATTATAGGTCACTTTTGTTGGCAAATCCATTGTATTTTAGGTTTCACAGGGTTTCATTGCATTTGTTGGAAGATGTTGGAAACATATATTTGGGGAAATGATAGGTCGTTCATGCGGAGTTTCGTTGGGGGAA
>BGPT01002073.1:52843-63925 GCA_003297045.1 Symbiodinium sp. clade C Y103 | reverse complement strand
GGCGATGTGGTTTTGTTCTTCCCCACCTGCCAGAGGTGAGGGTCTCTGGGTTTTATCAGAGTTACTTCCTCCTCGCCTCCGCCTTCTCTCCTCTCCCCTATGTCCTCTTCTCCTCAACTGCGAGCTCCTGAGCTCAGTGGGCACTGCCAAATTTCAACCACGAGCTCCAGATCTCAAAAGGCACCGATGGACAGTGGGCTGCCGGACCTCCACCGCGANGGACGTCCGCAAGCTCCGACTGAGATCTGGCGCGCGCGGTTGAGGTCCGGCAGTGTCCTTGCCAGAGAGAATTTCAGAATAGATGCCAGATTTAATGACCGAAAGGAATGTCAGATAGAATGCCAGAAACAACGTTAGCGCACTGCCAGAAAGCATGTCAGATACAATGTTAGAATATATGCCAGAAAGAAGGTCATATAGAATCTCAGAATATGTATATATATATATATCTGTGTGTGCGTGTGCGTATTTCCAGATGGTATGTCAGAAAATATGTCGGAATCATGTGCCAGGGTGCGGATCACTCGATGAAAGTAATGATTGGATGTTTTTCCTCACCTGCCAGGTGAGGGTCTCTAGACTTTAATGACAGGTGCGACTCCTTCTTTTCTTCTTCTTCTTTTTCTTCTTCTTCTTCTTCTTCTTCCTTCTTCCTCTTCTTCTTTTTATTCTTCTTCTTCCTTCTTCTTCTTCCTTCTTCTTCTTCTTCCGTCTTCCTCCTGCCAGCTCGTCGTCACTGTGGGCACCAAATGACCCGGATCCCACAGCAAGTGCCAGCTCAAGTGGGGCAATCTAGCTCCAGAAGCTCACGGCGAGCTCCGCGGCAGTCTGGGCGCACGCGGGCCCGAGACCTATCATGGCAGTCTGGGCGCGCGGGGATCCCAAGCCTATACTCTAGGGAGCTTCGGCTCAGCTTGCGCACGCGCCGCCCAAGCAGAAAGGGAGCTCCAGCTCGGTATAAACCATATAGGCTGACCTCGTATTGACCTCGTATAGACCTCGTATCAGATCTCGTATAAACGCACCGCCTTGCCTAACCAAAGGAAAACCTACACATGAGATTCTGGCAAGAGTGATCATCAGAAGCAGAGTTCCATGTGATTTTGGAACTTCTCACAACTCTCCCTATAGCTATGTTCTAGAATTGTTCTGGACGCGGAGTTCCATGGTGATCTGCCAAGTGGGAGTTGTTCTTTGATATGCAATCCTGCTACCCAAACATGACTTGTGAACCCGGAGTTCCATTATGAATTGACACAAAACCCTGCCCATGAGATCCTGACAAAAGTAGTCTTGAGAAGCTGAGTACCATGGGGATTCGTGAAGATTTTGGAACTTCTCACAACTCTCCCAAGCTATGATCTAGGACTGTTCTGGATGCGGAGTTCCATGGGAAGGGATCCAAACGTTGAATTTCTAATGGCGCTCCACCTCTCAAACTGGACGCGGAGTTCCATGGTGATCTGCCAAGTGGGAGTTGTTCTTTGACATGCAATCCAGCTACCCAAACATGACTTGTGAATCCCGAGTTCCAGTATGAATTGACAAAAAACCTTGCACATGAGATCCTGGCAAAAGTCGCCTTGAGAAGCGGAGTTCCATGGGGATTCATGAAGATTTTGGAACTTCTCACAACTCTCCCTAGATATGTTCTAGAACTGTTCTGGATGCGGAGTTCCATNATTCATGAAGATTTTGGAACTTCTCACAACTCTCCCTAGATATGTTCTAGAACTGTTCTGGATGCGGAGTTCCATGGTGATTTGCACAATGGAAGTTGTACTTTGATATGCAATCCTCGTGCCCAAACATGAGTTGTGGAGCCGGAGTTCCNCTGTTCTGGATGCGGAGTTCCATGGTGATTTGCACAATGGAAGTTGTACTTTGATATGCAATCCTCGTGCCCAAACATGAGTTGTGGAGCCGGAGTTCCGTGGTAAACTGACAAGAAACATGCACATTTGAATCTTGTAAAAGTGGTCTTGAAAGCCGGAGTTCCATGCGGAAGTGCATGGGTAGGCGTGCCCAGCCGCACCTTAGGTGTGCCTACGGAGTTCCATGCGGAAAGCAAGGTTTTTATCCCACTAGGCGTACCTTTCGCCTTCCCTTGTATGTATGTAGGTAGGTATGTATGTAGGTATGTATGTAGGTATGTATGTATGTAGGTAGGTAGGCAGGTAATGTATGTAGGTATGATTGTATGTAGGTATGTATGTATGTATGTATGTAGGTATGTAGGTATGTAGGTATGTAGGTATGTAGGTATGTAGGTATGTAGGTGTGTAGGTATGTAGGTATGCAGGTACGCCATATATAACTATATATACTGCATATACAGTATAATATGTATACGTGTATATGTGAAGACGGACTGAAAAATAGACAGATTTCTTGCCGTTTCCGGCTGTCCGATTCCAGTCACGACTGGCAGGCCTGGGAATCGCGGCAACGAACCAGTTTGAACCCTCTGAGACTTTGAACAAAGCCAAGGAGCCGCTTTGAGCCATGTTGCTCAAAAAATAGACCCCTAAAATGAATTAAGATGATGCTGTATATATGTGTATTATATATGTATATCCTAAAATCGATGTCTTATTTTTTTGTGCTGAAACTAACTAGGTACAAGATGGTACCAGATGGTACAAGTATTCCGTCAGCACCAGCATTGAAACGCCTGCAGCATTGAGATGCAATTTTCCAAAGAACATGTCATCCTGGACCCAAAATGGTCCCACCTGGGGTTTTAGGCGTCCAGGAGTAGATCACTTATGCCAATGGCAATGGCTGCGACCTCTCGGTGTGGCCCATCCTATGCTGAGAGGAGCTGCTTGAGAAAATGTCCACCCAGGCGGTCTATGCCGTCCCGTTGGGTGGGTTTGGTGCCTGAAAACTTATGGAAAAACCCCGAAAAACCTGCAAGCATTGATGATTCAAAGATGTTCAACACCTCATCTTCCCCATGAAGATGGCAAAAATTTGAGGATATTGCCCATTTTGGGACAAAGGTAGTGCATGGGTAGTGCATGCTGCCATGGAATACACTACTTACAAAGTACTACCAAATGGTTGTGGGTGAAACATCGAGATTTGTAGGGGTCCGAAAAGACAACAACATTTGCCTGATGTTATGAATGATTTGTACCTTTCAATTGTCCTTTTTCAATCTATGTTGGGGTTGCTATATGTATACCCATATATTTGTAACCTATGGTATGTTTATTTGAACACCAGCCAAGATTGACTGCATCCGTGGAGACACCAACCCGACATGGGTCGATTCGCAAAAGGTTGGGCGAATTATGCCAATCTGACTGGTGCCAGTTGGATTGCTTCGTACATGCTATATGGTAGGAGTTATGTAAGGCCTAAGACATCTATTTTTCACAATGTACATATATGATATGATATATCTATGGATTAACCATACTTTGCCAAGATATGCATAAATATGCGCTACGCAGATTTGATACTTTGTGAGGCGACTCTCTTGGCGATGCTTACGGACTTGAAGGAGGAGTTGAAGCGAGACAACAACTCTGAGGCCCTTCCAATGGTTGGTTCAGAAGGGGATTTCCAGTACATGGATTGTGCTCACTGCCAGGCTGGAGATCTCAACCCCGAAACATGCAGATCCCAGAGAGAAAAAGTGAGGACCCAGGATTTTTGGTTCACACATTTCCTTCGCAAGAAGAATACCTGGGGATACCTGGGGATTTTACCTCAAAAATGTACCAAGAGGACTTGAAACCATCCCATTCAGAACCAAGCACCTGGAGAAAGGCGGTTTGAGCCAGTACCTGGGATGACGTTCCCCTGATGGACATATTTTTCCGCCCAGTTCCTTTATCAAAGCCAGATCAATTTCTTTGGCGAAGTTTTTTTCATGCAAAGGTATGCTTTGCTTCGTCCGAAAACAGGATAGCCCTAAATTTCATGGTTTATCAGAATGTTCTCCATTCAACGGCCCTTTTTGGGGTTCTATGATCCCCAGTTGTACCCAAATATGGACTTATTTTTGGGTGATATATCCCACAAAACAGCCGTATATCCCCATCAAATCCCGTTGAATTCCATGAAATCCCTGGTTCAACCGTCGTTGAATCCATAGGATCTCCCCCATGATTTCCAGCATCTCTGTTGGAAGGTCCTGAAGCGGCTCCAAAATGTGCTCCAACGTGCCAAGGAGCCGGGGAAGCTCAGGGTAACTCAGGGGGTTGCAGCTGTATCCCCATGGGAAAATCTCTCTATTTCAATGACGTTTTTTGGGAGAGTGGTGAAACGTGTAGGGATTGTTATTCTTTATGACTGATTATAGTAATATTTTTTGTTGGCATGATGAATTGGCTCGTACTGGTGATGTTCCATGAAACAATATGACATAATCACCATGATGGAAGATGTCAACTGGTTGACTGGTGATTTACTTGCATCAACATCACTGTATGATGGACATGGGTGATGTTGATTGGTACTGGTTCGATTCCACGAAGATATTAGCGACTTGCACATAGCGATGGACTTGTGGACTCTGCTGGCTGCAGATTGAGCAACCCGTTGGCTTCAACAGGTCTCAAATTTAAGGAACAGCCAAGGCCCAAAGTGGGCAATGGCTTGCCTTGATACTCTTGTATACTTTTGTGTTCACCTTGTTTAGTTTGATCTCAAATAAGCTTCTTAAGACCAGAAGTCTTGAGAATGGCTGACCTCTTCTCCAGCATTTCCTAAGGTTGGACATGGACAAAACGGAGGAGTATGTTTCTGCCAAAGATTGCATGCAGCAGTCCGTGAGGTGCGGATTTTTTCAGCTCCAGAATTTTCATCAGCTCTGGCTGGTTTGTCGACAGGCATCGGGCACGGAAGACCATCAAGGGCAACGTCTTCGTGGAAATGGTGCGGGGGAAAAAAGGGCTGGAGAATGGACATATTTTTGCAACTATAGTGGGGATAGAATATGAACATGATATAATAATATCTGATATATGATATGATAGGATATGATATGATAGTATATGATATGATATGATAGGATAGGATATGATATTTTGTGGAATATTTTATGGGATATTGATGGGATTATATGCATCAACAGTTTGATATGTGGGACTGTCGGAAAATGGGGTACTCTACCCGCATCTTATGGCCATTGCATCGGGAAAATGATGATCAGACAAAGCCAGATGAGATGATGTGCCCTGAACTGAACTGAAATGATCCCCGAACTGATATGAACTGATATATATATATATAATTTATCATAGTTATATAGTTGTTTAATGTCTATATGACGTATTATGAAGTATTTATGCAGTATTTAAAAAGAATCAATGCCATGTCACTTTCGACTTTGGAGATACTTCGGATCCGCGCTTCCGAAGCTCCGCAGAGATCTGGAGGCTAATATGGAGGACATGGAACTGGTGGACGCCGCTTTCAGCACTCTGAAGGACTTTGAAGGAGCTGAGCTGGGCGGGTGGAGCAAAAAAATGGTGGATGGATAGGTTGGAAAGACATGGAAGAATTGATATGATGTACTTTTACATATTGTTATATGTTTTATGTCATCGTTAAGCTTTATGTTTTTTTTTTGGTATCTACATGTCAGATGTTATATGTTTGGTGAATTGACAAGAGAGCAAGAGTAATTACTTGTTTGACCAAACCAACTTTCCGGGACCGAAGCTTCTTGAGGAAGTACTGTACATTGAAGCTGTCTGAAATGTAGACAGATTGCATTTCAGGAATCCACAATCCTCTTCGCCATTTTTCATTGTGCCCAAACATTCCGTGGCAGAGGACTCAAGAGCCCTGAGATTTGGAAAGGGCACAAGAAGGCCGCTCCAGCCATTTTTTGGGAGTCTTCGGTTTTTCTGGGGGTACAAGCTACGCTGCTTCTGTTGGTATCGTGCCTGGGATGGTTTGAGTCGTACCTCACATTTAGCCTTCATCGAAACCAGTGCTGTCAGCAAAGTTCTCCTCGATCAACCGGGGACATTGCAAGAGAACTCCTCTTCCAACCTTTCTTTCTGCACTTTCGGTCCTTATCCTGGAAGCGTGAGAGAATCCATTGTGGCTATGATGTGTTCTTTGCACCAAGTGAATAACACTTGGTGACCTGGTGCATCTCCCATCTCCAGTGCTGCCACGGATGCGGATCCGAAGCGGCTGTTATCTCAAGTTTTACCCTCTGAAAATCAAACATGGTTTGCTGGAAAATTCCCCATTTAGTTCGATTCTATTTCCCCAAGATATATAGCGATATACATATATATATATATGTGATATATATATATATATATAGTTATGTATATGTGCGCATATATTCCCAAGATGTATGTTTCCCATGCGTAGATATCCAGTATATGTATATAGATGCCCATTTAGGGTTTTCAGCCATGTAGCTGATGACACTGGGTATCCCCTTCGGCAGGCTACAATGCTGGGCCCGGCAGAGAACAGTGTTGCCGGCATGGTCTCCCTGCAGCTCCAAAAAGTGTCAGAGAGTGACTAGCTAACGCCTAACCCCTGAAAATTGGCCCTATAGATGTTCCTGTAGGAGCAGATTTGGCCCTCCTGACAACAAACATAGATCTGAAGAATCCACAAATTGTGGATGATTTTCCTCGGGAAACCATTGGTTTCTCCACATCTTTTTCTATGTTTACCCCAGGGTACCGAAGAAATCCAACAAACATCCACCAAACATCTGCCGCCAGAAGAAGAGACTATGCTCCGGCACTCTAGACTTGACCTTAAGGACGCTTTAACCAATGCGCCCGCACCGCGTTTCATTGGGGAGGGTAGATGGGTAGATTTCTTGCAGTACAGCAGAGGCCTGGGGTTTGACATGGTGATTTGTACGAATTTTGACGTTGATTTCTCACTGGGTGATCAATGCAAATCTGGGTTTCCTACAATCCTAGAAGCCTAAAATCATCCAAGTAAGTGGTCATTTGTATTGTCGCTTACCACCATTGCTGATTTCAGGGGTACCCCAATTTCGATAAACTGCTATGGATACTTGTATATAATATCTTTTTATGATTCAATGATTGACACATATTCCAAGGAGTTGCTATTGTCCATCCCTATTTGAGACCATGAGCCCGTAGTCTTTGGGGATGAGCTGAATAGAGGCAACGATGTGAGGATGTCTTCCACTTAGGAAGTGTTCGAGTTGGGACTAGTTCGCGTCAACACTGGGCCCCCAAATGGGATGGATGGTACTGAACATGGGTTTGTTCAAGAATGGTATTCTCAATGGTTTCACATCAGTTTTCCCCATTATAGCCATAGACTGAGGGCAAATCCCCCGTTTCTGGCTGAACCGGGCTGGTCAAATCCCAATTCCAATATATTGGATTGGTTAGAGGGAAAATCTACAAAACGATCGTTGTTCTCATCAAATATGCGGCATATGCGGATAAAGCCTGTACAACCCCCCAAACCAATTGAATATTCAAATCCCATCCAACAATCCAAAATGTTGGAGAAGCTCCCATGTAACTTGGATTTTGTTACACCCAATTTTGGATCGAAGAATTGTCGACCTCACCGAAGATGGTGCAGGGTAAGGATATCATTTTTTGGCCTTCAATATGGTGAGGATGTAGAAAACTACCCAGAATAGTGGGTCAAATGGTTCTTTTCCCATCTTTTTTTTGTTTACTATATATGGATATATATGGGTATAGCTCAAAATTGGCTACCCCAAAAATTAGATGGTCAATACTAAACATATAAATTCCCATCCGTGGTGCGATAGGGCTTCAATTTTGACTCCTCCCCATATCAATCCCCATCTTTGGAGCAGCTGCTAAGGTCTCCTCCAGTGAGGTCCGAATTGCGATTCAAAGCTTCCACAGCATTTTGGGTCCGGCACCTGACGGTGGAGGGGATGTGCAACTTGGGGGATGAAACCAAACGGTTGTGGGGATATCATTTGGGAATATTATGGAATAGTATGGAAATAAAAATCAACACTATCAAAACTGGTTGATATGTTTTTGTTTTTTTTTCCCGGACTGGTAATCCCTATTAACCAAGCAGCGTTTCATGGAAAGACAGGGATTGGAATACTGCTCAAAAGAAGATTTCAACTAGCAAACATGAGGATTGAACCAGCAAAACATGCGTCAAACAGGTAAATTAAGATATAATTGGGAAGAAATTCAAGAAACAACTGAGATGTTGTTTATAATTGGATATGATATAATGGACACAATTAGGATATCATTTGGTGGGTAGAGATAACCAACAAGAAATGGGGTAGGTCTATAGCTTTGTCTCAAAGAGGGGTATGTGCCCCCAGTATGGCCTTTTTTTGAAACAAAAACACATGAAAATGATGACAATCCCAAAGTGGAATTGGGGGACTCCATTCTTGGGGAAACCCGCTCACTTGGATGTAGCCTAAACCCCATGTCAGAAGGGGGCCGTTTAGTGAGGTTCAGCATTTTTTGATGCAGGGTGTATTTTGATGACCGTTCTTGAGCATTCTAGGGTATTTGGCAAAGTTGGTGGCTTCGGCCCTATGGTCAACTCTACTCTTGGATGGTCACTATCATCTGAAATCTGCAGTGTGGGACACTTGCGGTGATACTCCTCAGTTCGCGGTAGATTGCAAAGGGGTCGTCCCACCTGGTCATTTCCCAGAACGAAACACATTTTGGTCATGTTCACCATGGATTCGACAGTTGTTTCTAAACACATTAGGACCAGCAAAACATGTTACTTGTGTATAATTGAATGAGATGTAGATAGATATAACCATCCATCCCCATCTCAGCACTTTCAATGTCCATGACAAACGTGCACAACTGGCACCCAACAGGTTGGATGGGTGACCGACCCCTCCCAGAATGTCAACGCCTGGGTTTCCGCGAGGAGGGAGCAGCAGATGACCCATCCCTCAATCTTAAAAAAACACCAACTCTTGGGCCCTCCAAATGGATACAGTAGATCCAATACAGTACTAAACCTGGGTTTCGTTTGGCGGGTATTTAATACAAAGAAGAGGGTACTATATCAAGCGCCAATCTGTAGCTTGGAAACGAAGTTTCTTTGCTATGGTTGAATGAGCATACATAAATGAGTTACAATTCCTATGAACATTCCAAACCAAATCTTAATTGCGTTCCATCCCAGTGAAATGGGTCCCATGGATGTATATTTGCGTACATGGTGTATAATGACCCAATTATTGAGATTGAAACCCGGTATCGAAGCATATCCTCAATAGTGGGCATATGTATCCAAATTCATCTCATGCAATAGATATCATTATCGTGTACTATCTCAATAGATATTCTAATGATCCAACTATTTATTGGGACCAGGTGGTGAAAACACAGTAGAAGTGCAATCTCAATTAGCAACTATGAGTGGTCATTTTACATAATCCCATGTTTAGGTGTATACCGTATACACAATTTCAGAAACCACAATTGGAGATGGTTTGCCCAGACATGGTTTATGAAATTGGGTGAATGAACTTGGGTATACCCCAGGAAAAAAACATTACACAACCATCAATGGGTATCATGTGGGTAAAACAAAGCCATAAACCATCCCCAATGACTCACCGTTTTTATAGGTGGGTGGGATTTCGATGCTTCCCAGTATTTTTTGTGGTTTATGGCGTTGTTTAACCAACATGAATTGAGCCAAGGTTTACCTCGTTTGCCCCCAAAAAACAAGCCCCGCCAGTCTCGGTAGGACATCGTGACGATGGCCAAGACGAGTCCTAGCTTGGCAGATGAAGTCTATGTGCAGGCGACGTGGCCCTGGATACATGGTACATCTCTCTGTACAGAAAGGTATGGCAAACTCATATGTATGTATATATATATATACATACACAAAAAAAAAAATCAATATACATATATATATATATACGTATACATAATTGTACATAAGTGACACAATATGATATATATATATATACATACATGCAAATATAGAATAGCTATTGTTTGTAGCAAGCTCTTATTAGCTCTTATAGATGTGTATATGTATACGTTATAATTGGCAGATCTCTGTTCCTTTTTGCTTTCACGGGCATGGATTTATGTCTGGATGCTGCTGTCTGGTCTGGTTGAGATTCTGGAACGTGATCTTGATATTAATAATGATGTGTATATATGATCCCGTCCCCAGGCCCCCAGGCCCCCCCCCCCCCCGAATGGGTTGGGTCCCCCACCCCTCCCCCCCCTCACCCTTCACCCCCTCCCACCNCCCCCTACCCACCCACAGGGGGGAGGGCGGGGATACTGATACTTATATATACTGTATCTATACTCTATATATTTATAGACATTCTCTATATATATATATTATATGTACACTCTATATATACTCTACATATACTCTGTATATACTCTATATATATATATATACTCTATATATACTCTATATATACTATATATATATACAGTTTATATACCCTATATATACGCTATATATACTCTATATATACTCTATATATACTCTATATATACTCTATTATATACTCTATATATACTCTATATATATTAAATATATATATATTCTATATATAGCTCATAGATGATCACCAACCCCCACCCCATCCCACAGGGGGGGGCGGGGATACACATACATACATTCATACATACANTTCATACATACATACATACATACTTACTTACATACATACATTGATACGTACATATATTCTTCCATTTATACATGCATGGATGCATACATACAATCACATCTACATACTGACCCCCCAACAGGGGGGGCGGGGATACACATACATACATACATACTTACTTACATACATACATACATTGATACATACATATATTCTTCCATTTATACATGCATGGATGCATACATACAATCACATCTACATNTACATTGATACATACATATATTCTTCCATTTATACATGCATGGATGCATACATACAATCACATCTACATACTGACCCCCCACCCCATCCCACAGGGGGATCGGAAATACACATACATACATACATACTTACTTACATACATACATTGATACATACATATATTCTTCCATTTATACATGCATGGATGCATACATACAATCACATCTACA
>BGPT01002073.1:8302-52814 GCA_003297045.1 Symbiodinium sp. clade C Y103 | reverse complement strand
TGATATACCCCTATATAGCCTGATATACCCTGGATCTGTAGACCCATACCCATTGGGGGGGGAGGGGGGGGGCCTGGGAGGGCTGGACCATATATATACTTTACATACGATATAACATCTACATTTTTTGATATACAGTTCATACACAGCAATAGATGAAGACACACATAATACCTGCTACATATCTGTTTGAAATCAGATGTATCTCCTGCAGAAATTCGGAACTTGATGCTCCAGCATTCATCGCAGGTGATGAAGCAGCTGACAGAGAACCCTTCGGAACGCTCAGTGGTGCTGGGCTGGAAGGTCATGCTGCGGCTGTGCCAACAGGTGGGGGTGGGCTTCAGCTGAGGAGTGTCCCTGGTTGATCCTGGTTGGTTGGGTATTACTCTCTGTGTAAACCAAGAGTTTTAAGGTGAACTGGAAAAGCAGCATCTCAAATTAGGTAAACATGGAACAACATGGGCTTTTTTCGATAGCTATGTTAGTTGAAAGAACAATGCAAGCGATGATCTACTGTAGGGATATTTTATGGGAGGCAATGGCACTATCAACTATATGGGCTGGACATGTATATATGCATAGCCAGGTGAACATAGAGAGATGTTCCAAATTGCGCCCCCAAGTCAGGAGGGGAGAGCAGACTTGGGGATGTTGATCATGTTTGCCGTTTCAAGCGATATGGAAAAGGGGACCACCTGTTTGTGTTGATCATATTCACTTGAGTATGTCTTGGTATGGTTGGATCTGGAATCTGTTCATCCATTTTGACATGCAGGGAAACATTACATGAGAGACGGACACACACACACAGAGTACTGCAGTACTTGGGCTGTGTGTTGTTGGTGACTTATCCCTTCTATTGGTGGTTTGATCTTGTGTAAAGCTGGTGATTTCACTACATTGACAATCAAGGCATCATGATTAGCACATCTGCCTAGTTGCTGGTTTCAGAGATTTCTTTTTCTTTCCCGCCTGGAATGATTTTATTCTCCAAATCTCCCGATTTGAACCACCTGTTTTTCAGATGGGTTGAGGCCCCAACCAGCTGCGATTCTCGGATCCTTTGGGAAACCAGGGTGTGAGATCCGGACGGCAGGTCCGGCCGAGCGCGAAGCTGGATGAGTTCGTGA
Source organism: Symbiodinium sp. clade C Y103 (assembly GCA_003297045.1). Classification (NCBI taxonomy): domain Eukaryota; class Dinophyceae; order Suessiales; family Symbiodiniaceae; genus Cladocopium; species Cladocopium sp. clade C. Next base: position 51,681 of record BGPT01002073.1, on the reverse strand, counting down.
GGACCTTTGTGATGCAAAGCACCAAGAGCCCCAATCCAGAGGCCAGGAGACCAAAACTCCAAGATTTTTGTTCCGCTTGCAGGGAGGTCTGTTTGTGTCCCAAAATGATCCAAACTTGGGGATCCCTGAAAAATCCATGGCTAACTATTGCAAGATGTTGCGAGAATAATATGGAGAAACATTGCAACAAAGTACGGCATTTGACCATCGTGCCAAACTATGGGGGGACACAGCCCCTCCTTTTCAGTATCTAGTCCGCAGATTATGGCGATCAGGTGGAACATATGGCGAGGCAGTGCGTACCGTCCTTGGAGCTGGCTCTGGAAGTGGCCGCCAAAAATCAGAAAAAAACCGAAGGGAACGGAATGAACCAAGATGAACCAAGCATTTGCGTTTCTCGAAAAACTGTGGTATACCGCCAAATTCCCATCAGATGATGGGAAAATGAGGTTCCTGCGCCACCCAAATTGAGGCGTTTCCCATCCTTTTCCCATCCTTTTCCCCTGGAATTTTCAGGTACCAAAGCCAAGTCCTAAGGTGGCCGACCTCAACATTAATTCAGCACCTGAGGAGGTCCTAGCAGCTGAAGGCGAGCAAAATCCTGGAGACCAACGAAGTCCAGAAAAAATACCAGGTGGTATGACATTTCTAGGATTGTCTAGGCTTATCCAAATTTTTAGAATAAGTTTATGAGTGTTCCGACTTTTTGTGGGTCGAAGATCTGCAAAAAAGTGGGTCAACATGTTAACTGCTAACCATACCATTTGTATTCTTAAGCATGTCTTGGATTTTTAGTGTTTTGTTTACTAAAGAAACAGGTAACACTTGGTTAACATTTTTAGAAACAATAGTTTTCAGGAACCAAATTCTGACCCCAAATCTATGTATTGAAATTGGTAATCGTCAATTGAGTTTCGAAGATCAGGTCCTTATAATCATTGATACATTTATCTAGCCTTCTTATCAACTAACTTCTTGGTTTAGTTCTTCCATGTAGTTGGGATGATAGAAATAGAAAGTGATTTCTACAGCATTTGGCCACCTTCAAAGAGCCAATTTCTGCATGGGAGGCGACCTGATTCCAGTCACGGCCCCTTTGGCTGCATCGGAGTTTGGCAGGGCGAGATGCTGGTCAAATGACCATGTCTCTTGGGGTTCACCAATATTTTTACAAATACATTGTATGGTTCAAGAATGCCGCAGATATAGACAGCTATATGAGCCATATATGTATAATATATATATATATAGGTAGAGATATTGTGGGGTTATCCCCGCGCTTGTTGACGTCTTCCATGCTGGAGTCCTGGTAGTCCTGGTTGTTTTTGTCCAGGTGGTCCTCATCGATCACAGCGTCAGAAAGGTCAGTGGCCCAAGGTGATCGGTTCGTTGCGGATTTTGTCCTTTGGAGATCCTGGGCGGCTCTGGTCGCCCTGGGCAATCCCATCCCCCTAATATATCCTATATATATGTTGTTATTATTTATTATTATTATTAATATTTATTGTTATTATTGTTATTTATTATTATTATTATTATTGTTATTATTATTATTGTTATTATTATTATTATTGTTATTATTATTATTTATATACATGTATATATGTCCTGACATTAAATACCCCTCAGGCCCCCAAAAAAGAACAGATCCAATTCGAAACCGGGCCTTCCGGCGGGTATTTAATAGTGGCAATGGATTGGGAGTATCATGATGATTGTTGTGTTGCTACTTGACTGGCAGGCAATATCATTACCAGAAAATCCAAAAATCTTTTGCCGGGTATCTAAAATTGCATGGTGTCATTGGCCATGATTCCCTTCCCTTGACATTCTTGGTGTTGATGGCCCCAAGGCTTCACTTTCGGTGGAAATATTGCCCCAAAATGCCCAGGATAGCCAACCACGAAGCAAGTGTTTTTCTTATGCATCCAATGTAGAAACTATATTTCACTGCGGTGTACCCCATGTATGACTTGGTTACACATGTTGCAACTGTCGTTATCAACCACATACCAGCTGAGATGTGCATCCAAGTTGTGCATAGCATGAGATGCGCCGTTGGGCTCAGACTACTGGTCATAGGGACAGCAACATCAGCACACAGCAACCCTTGTGCCTCTGTCCCACAACACAGTCTCCACGCAATGCCAGACTGAGTCAGACTAAGACAGCCTGTCAACTCTTAAAAGTACGTAGGCATTCTAGGAAAGTTACAGCCTTTTTCAAGGCAAATGTATTTTAGAATCTGTAAATTTTGATGGTTTTTGGGTTGTGAAACAACACCCATCAACAAGCAGGTAGTTTTCCAGCACCCAAAAATAGATCCGCGACATGCGGGCATGGCTGCTGTGGTCCGAAGCTCAGGATTTGCCTGAGTGGACGCAAGGAGAAAGTGGGTATATAGCCATGATAGGTAAACCTATTTACCCTCCTGTAAACTAACATAGATGTGGAAAGTGGGAGCAACCCTGTACAGCTGGGGTATATGCCACATATAACGGGCCTATTTCATATGGTTAGGACCCACGGATTGCCACTGGCCTGCAAGGAAATGTATTCTGATTCCTGCAATGAAGAATTCCATCGCCAGCCTGGGAAAATGGCAATCCTCACAAAGATGCCGAACAGTTGGAAAACATCATTTGCACCATTCGAAGGACACATTCTGCGGCATCTTTTTTGGGGATTTCTATACCTATAACCCAAAGGGGCCATTTCCTGGTACGCGTACCTGGGTTCTCGCAGCGACCCCCCAATATGGGTGACCCCAAATTTGAAGAGATCCAATACTCAACGAGGGTCGAGGTATTAAAAAACATTGGAAGAAGATGGGTGCCTCAGCGATTTCTGGGTCCATTGGACTCCTGGGACAAAAAGTCATGGCTTCGGCCACTCTGAGGAGACTTCCCTACCCTGCAACGGTCACAGCACTTGTGGATTTCCAGGTGGCACTTGTTTCGCCTGCACATCAAGTCGGGTATACCTCAGAACGGGAACACCATCCATTTTTTTGGGAGTGACAAGTTTTGAACCCATAGATGTTTCCATTTGATGTTTGACATGAAGCTTCCCAAAGTCTAGGATGGTGAAACCAGTAGAAAACAAGGGTGAGCGCTCACACCATCCCCAGAGGGTGAGCCATCCACTAAAACCAACATGGGAATTGGAATCCCAAAAATGGTGATATCTCCACCAGAATCATCTTCAAGATCTTCTTCTTCATTTTTTTGAAATAGGCAGTTAGCTAACTCCCCATTTTGATTTTTGATTTCTCCCAGACCTGCCGCTACAGCTCTCGCGCTTGGATCAACCTGGTGTTTGATCCAGGTTGCGCCATTGGCGGGCGGAGGGAGCGTTTTCTCCGCTTCCCTCCCGTAGAAAAAGATAATTGTTTTACAGTAGATTTGAGGAGGTCAGGGATTTCCAAATTTGGAATATATGTTCATCACAGATTTTTTTGTTCTCCCTGTGACCCTTAGATTGTGTATTGTGAACAAAAATGGTTTGAGAACAACACCAACTACCTTTTCATTCTCCTGTACATGATAGACCATCACAGTCCCCAACAAAGATTGTACAATCTAGTAGTACTGTACGCTATTCCTCTTTTTTTCGGGCATTGGTATGTTTTGATGATTATCCAGTGAAAGTATACAAGGGGCGATGGTCGTTCTGGTGCCACAGATGATTGGACCTGCTTGAGGTCCCCTTTCGGTGATAGAAATACAATGCATTGAGTGCTGGTAATGAATTAGGCATGTCAAGTCATTAAACATTATTCACAGACTTTAGGGCTTTCAAAATTGCGGGTTAGCTCGCAACATCTCGCCACAAGTTATGCTCCTCTCAATAGCCAGCAGTCAGACAGGGGTCAGAAAAAAACAGAGTTTTAAGAAGGAAGTAGCTCGAAGGAACTGGAGACGATTCCGGAGAGCCGAAAGCCAAGAGGGGGAGATTCACCAACGCAGAAGGTCGGATGTGAGGGTTGCAACAATGGTGAGATAACCAAGAAACACTGGGATATGTTTGAGACAAGCAACGAACAAGGTGTGATAAAATGTAACAAGCACATGTTTCAAGACTTCATTTTTGGGCAAACCTGTTCGAGCCTATTGTCGGTTTTGTGTGCCAATCTGGTGAGTTTGTACGCAGGGTTTCTTATCCTTTTAGGTCGCAATCAAGACATGTAATCACGAGCTATTCATTCTACGTACAATAGTATTGCTTGTGTCAACATTCTGAAGAGGGATGAACAAAACACGACCCCCAGGGATCATAGTAATGTGGTTTTACCTGACTTCTATGAACAAAGGAAGTGAGTGTCCCCCAGTCCCGTGGGTACATGAGGTGCTATTCCGGCCCAGAATCCCACTGATGATGAAAATCAGGTACCAATTTGATCTTAGCTATGAAATCTCCCAGCGTTTGTCTCCTTTGTAGTGTTGAATAGGATCTTTCAGCGAAACTCAGGAATACAGATCCCATCAGTGTTGAATAACCATCAGCTTTACCATGGAGAAGTTCAAACTCCGGACTTGGACTCCGAAACGAGGATCACACTATCAGTGACTCTCATTGTAAGCAACGCTTCGAGCATTTTTCGGGCATCTGAGTTGACCTTGTGACCTTGTCCTTCCACTGCCCTTCCAGGCTCAGGCAAGATGTCAAGTGACCTGTCTGGAACTCAGTTGTCAGCTGCAAAGTCACGTTTTAACCAGTCAGACCCGGGACGTTTTGTCATGTTTTGTCATCAAACCAGGGGAGATATGGGGCGTTTTACTGTACTAGAAAATAGATCAAAATAGGACTTCTCAGTATGTGGTGTGGTGAATGCATGCGACTGCATTGGCTTTAGACTTTGACCTATACCCGAATGGATCATGGATCATGGGACCTGGATAATTTCAAACGGACATGGGTTACAGTTTATATACTATCCCATAGTTTTGTTTTGGCCTGTAACTTTTATATCATATTCATTTTTGGCTCAGCATCCTCAAGGCTTGAACCTGAGAAGAAGCCGGTTCTGCCGCTGATACGAAGGCGGTTACAGCAATAAAGTGACGTTTTTTTTCATGGTACCATCAGGGAGGGATTTGCCCACAATTTCTATGGGTGTCATATGTACATATATATATAATTATATATATATATATATATGTATATAATTATATATATATGTATATATTTCCAGCAACATCAGTCAGGACGTCACGAGTTTCATCGACGCATTTATCACTGATTGGTATATCTTTCAACATATGTTTACTGTCTCGCCCATTTTTTTGACGGGGTTGAAGAACCAGTGCTTTTGGATATGGCCTAATGACATTTGAGGCCCAGGTGGCCACCCAAAGAGATTTTGCCGAGTTTGTAGCTATCATTCCAAGGCCCAATAGGCCATGTATGGCCATGTATATCTTGGGCTTCCATTTGAATTGGCATTTTTGTGGCAGATCCATGCGCTGTATACTGAACTTCGTATCCACTGGAGTGTATCGACTGTCTCAAAGGGATGTAGCCCAAGACTTTGTTCAAGACTAGGGTAGATATCTTTCTACCTTTCTATCATTTTGTATCTTGCTACTTTCTATCCAAACATTGATTGTTCATTTATTCATTCACATTTATTCATTCATCTCAGTCTAGTCTAGTCGATGTCATAAGATCTATGCATCGATCTATCAACCTGTCACCTATCAGTCCAAGCTGTAGTATCTAATTTAATCATATTTAATCTATGAGATCCAAAATCTACGTTTGTCAGTTCTATTCCATGTAATTCTGTTCTATTCCATTCCTATTTCATTCATTTGACTTCGCTATCCCATTCTCATCCATTCTCTGGGTAAAACCGGTTGCACCCTCTTGTAATTGAACAGTTTGCTATGGCACATCAATCACCCTCTGTAACGGGCAACTTCTCCAACTAAATGGGCATCCAAAACCTAAACGGTTGTACCGGGTACCCTATAAGCCACTTCCCACTTCCCAGAGGTTTCTCAGTGAAGTGAATCGTCGTATCTTGCAAACACCAGAGGAGTTGTTGAGTTATCAGGCGCGCTTGGCTAAATCGCTGGGTCACCGGACAGAACTTGCGGAAAAGCACCATTGATGTAGTGGCTAAACCATCTACAAAAGGGCCATGTTCCATGGCGTAAACGCTGCTAGTTTACTGTAAATCTTGGGCTGATGCTGAGTCGATGATTTTTATTTTCCCATTGGTTTATCCACCAGAAATGGAGAATCTATTATGTTCTATGTTTATGGCCCCTTTAAGCAATTCTATAAGTCTTTGAACCAGAAATCCAATGGAAACGGGGCAAATCCCAAGTCACAACAACGTCAATCCATGATTTGGGAATCCCAGTAATCTGCCCAGAACGGACATTCGGCATGGATTTTTTAAGAGGATCAGGAGGGGTCAAGGAATTGGATTGGTGAAATCTCGGACTCACCAATCCATAAAGCTGGAGACACCATAATGATGTCACTGTGAAGTCAGAATGCAAGAATAAATATAAGTGTGTATCACTGTTCCCGGAATGGCCGCTTTTTTAAGGTTGGTGAAGTAGTATACTTCAGTTGGAAACACAATGCGAATGCAGTGGGACATGGTCCAATATACGGCCATAAGATAGTGTAAAAAATCAGGTTTAAACTGGAAGGGTTTCCAAAATTATGTCAACATATGTCAACCCACTTCTTGGACTTGCATCCCAGATTAAAGTCGGTCGGTAGCCTAGAAGTGGTTTTCTGACTTGAGCAGTGCCCCAATTCCCAAGTGCTTGACGGTAAAAAAAAATGCCATGAAATCTGGTGCAGCATATTTCATTTTTTTTGGGGATGATGGACTTTAATGAAAGTGAGGATTTTCAGCATCACGACCCGAAGTTTAGGATGGGATCTCCTGGTGTGCCGTTCGCAGCCAAAAGCCCACTAAGCACTTCATCTCATTTATCAGGTGCTGTATACCTTCTATATCATGGCTAGCAAATACCATTGGTATTTATATCCATGAAAAGAGCCAATAATGCATGCGAATACATCAATAGATGGTATGAGTGCTTTATCATTATTATAGCAATGAACTGGTTTGGAGGTTTCCTAAAATAGGGGTACCCCCAAATCATCCATTCTAATAGGATTTTCCATTCTAAACCATCCATTTTTGGGTACCCCCATTTTAGGAAACCCCCGTTTGTAAATAACATTTAGATCATGTGACATCCTCTGCCAAAACACCATTGATGCCCAAGAGTTGACAGGAGCTCCGGGACTTTGCAGAGGCTGTTGGAACAAAAACCGCCCTTGATGGACAGCTCAAGATAGCTCAAGAGTATGGCTTTAAACTGACCGGGTATCAAGCATTACAGTACTTAACTATGAATTTGAAAAACTGCGATTTAGCTATCAAAAATGGTGGTACAATGGCACTATAATGGGATACAAAGGGGATGTATCTGGAAAATCATGGCTGGAAAAGATCCCGAACTATCCAGGCCATGACGGGATCATCGAACTGGTGGCTGACTTGATAAAACTCAGTGGGTTGATCTGAAAATGTGGTGTACCCCTAAACCCAATGGTTTTGCTGATCATCATGCCCATTATATAAATGGCTATATTGGGGGATATATATATATATATGTGGATATACCCTATTTTCAGACACACCCAAGTGTCAATGAACTAAAGGTGAACTAAACTTTGTTTAACGAATGATGTTTTCACAAAGTGTTCATGAACCAAACTTTGATCAAACTTGAACTTTTTCAGGTGGTCCACTGGTCCCATCTTAGCTCGTGCTAAAGGGCCATATTGCTGGGGCTTTGGTCCATAGCCACGATATGATAAACACGGGTAGTTATGAACATACTGTACTTCTAAATAAATCTAAATAAGACTACTGATATGTTAGATGCAAGATCATGATAGGTCTCAATAAGAGGAATCCACGAACCTTCTCTAGGGAGCCTTACTGGAAGCAAATCCCCATTTTGTACATTCTTATCACATTTGAGAGGTAACACCATTGCCAGTATGTTGCGCACCGAAAGAAGGATGAAGATGTGGGTGGATTCAAAGGTATCACCGGGGTGTGTCAGTGTCTGCATGATCATTGGTTTTTCCTCAACGGGTCCACTACGGATGATTAGCAGAACTGACTGGATCTGGATTCGCATTTCCGTGAATAGATAAGTTGAGAAGCTAGTAACTTGTGTGAATGTCAAGCCAGAAGCTCATGGAAACCAAGAGGAACTTTGTGGGGCTGAGGCGTGGGTTCACGTCATGGGGTGAAAAACAGTCTTGCAGGCAACGATACCATCTGCAGAGGCAGCTTCTGTTTTGGGCTGGACACAACTTCTTGATGTTCCTACTTGGAATGTGCATCCCAGTTCCTGAGTGGTAACAACTCCATTGGAAATAGCCCAGTTATGGACCTTATGGATCCTTATGGGACATTTACACCACAGGCAACAACCAGGCGAATACACCACTTACTAACTGGGATGCAGCCCCAGAGTACCAATAGCAATTGCCATCCATATCTGGGAATTGTGCTTACATGTGGGTGATTTGAATGATTCCAGGCAAATAAATCATGGAACATCCACCGGACAAATCCAGGATGGTTGGCGAGGATAGTTGGGCGAACGTACAATTCCGCACCAATTCCGCACAAACGGCAAACCCAAAATGAGATGACATCATACAAGCATCAAAACATAAGGGAGGTTCTTAAAATGCGGAATCCCCAAACCATGGCTTTTAATACTAAAGTGGTCTAATTTTGGATGATTTGGGGGTACCCCCATTTCAGGAAACCTCCCTATCATAACATGGGGATGGGTCAAAACCTATCATTACTAATTATATTACCATATTTTGGGGAATCATCATCGATAAACCAACATATTTTTAGGGTGCTTGGGGTACCCAGGGTTTTGACCGACCATATTATCACAACATATCCCCATGGTAATCAAACATGGCATGGAAAATCCAGCATTTACAGAGGATTTTGTCATCGAAACCTCCATTGAGTTCGGGGATTTCCCAGCTTGCCACGTTTGATTACCGAAGGGTATCCCCATGGTGTGTCATGGTCATCGCCTTTCCCAAGGACTCGAGCAAAATCGTGCAACTGCGGCAGCAGCTTTGCACAGCTCTCCACCAGTACTTCAGGCGGACGCTCCATGGAATCCATGGGTCCCCATCTTTTCAGTGGTGCATGATCGATAATATGATGTATGATATGGTATGATATGGTATGATATGGTATGGTATGATATGGTATGATATGATATGATATATGATGATATATGATATATGATATGATATGTGATATATGATATATGATATATGATCTATGATATATGATATATGATATGATATGATATGATATGATATGATAGTGAATTAACCTAATGGATGATAGAATTAACTTAATTAACTTATATGACATGACTATCAATCTAATTCTAATAACTAGATATGATAGCATTACAGTAATCATGATAATTTGATGATTTCTCATTACCCTGCTTCATGACCAGACTTTTCTTTCTGGCGTGGCTCGATACTAGAGGAGCATTTTTTTGTCGATCCCGCAATTTTGAGACTAGACCCATGACTGGGTGTCTCTTAAGATTTGGTTGCCGCAAAAGCATCCAACAGTTCCACAGTGTTCCATCGTGTTCCCATGAAATATGACAGGCACTTGGGATGCGAACTTGGGGTCCCTCATTTTGAGATCTCCCTGTTTATCCTGTTTCGGGAAAAAAAACATGCGGATCACCCTGCGCAGGAAGCGATGGCCCATCACCAAGGTTGATTGGTCGGCCGAGGTGCATCGTATGGAGATGTCAATATCATGAGTCTGTTAATGGAGGGATATTATCAATGGATTGGTTTCTGTTTAATGGGAAAATGTTCAAGAAACCGCAATATTTCATGGAAGATTTTTTGGTTTCCTGTAGATTTTGCCTGAAACCAATCCAATGATATTAAGTAAAGATGACCATTTTTGGTCATCTGGATATGAATCATGGACCCCCTAAAAAAATGGATGGCTTTTCGTGAATTTTGTTTAAAACTCAAGTGGCCAAACATATTTTTAGGTGAATTTTGGTATCCCATATTCTTGACCACAGATTTGTATGTGAGGATTGGTGTGGTGTTCCGGGATCCCAGCATGCAAAAGAAGTGGTTCGTCTTTCCATGTGTACGAAGCAGGGCTGCCCTCCCCAGATTTGTGGCCTGATTGAATATGATACATTGATAGAAATATGATGAAATATGATATATTGATAGACATATTATATATATTTATATATTGATAGAACAGATGTATTGATAAAATTGATCAAACATGACATGATACATTGATATCCCATTTGGGGTTTTCATGGGTTCCAAACACCTCTGCAACCCTCCACTCGTCAGGAGATGGCGCGCGGCTGCGATCGACCCACCGGGAATCGGAGTTTCCCACCCTTCCAGGTCGATCTGAGCGTCCGGAAACCGAGACGTGGGGAGTTGACCACGAATCTGATGCATTTTTAGTGATGGTTACCCTCTCCCTATGGATCCAGCCGTGTCTCCTGAGGAAGTAGGGTATGTTTTGGGGTCTCCTGAGGAAGTAGGGTATGTTTTGGGGGGTGAAGTACCTTCGAAGTATTTGGATCCATAGGGTCTGGTAAATTGACATAGACCCTGAAAATCATCGATTCTTAGTGGAAACGAATCTTCCAACCCCTATCTGCCAGGGTCTATGTTAATTTACTGGAGCAATTAATGGTTAATGGCCGATCATGGTCAATTCTAATAATTCATAATGGCTAAAGCAAATAGTGGTTAATGCTCATAGTGATTGACAATTGTAAATAAATGTTCGTAATGACTTTTGATGGTCCATAAATGTTAATAAATGGTAAACATGTTAATCATCCCATCGCCCCTTCCTGTTAAACGCCCCCCAAAAAAATGGTGGATGGTAGGGAAGAAAGCAACATATTTGGGACCTATGACGGGATGGGCTCTTGAGTTTATTCAATTTTATTCTGTTCATCTCTTTTTGGGATGTGCACTACAGTGTCGTACCATGGTTTGACATACACTGAGAGTGGGGGTGGGTCAAACAGGAGGTTCATTCCATGAAAGATGAATTCCCGATGGAATGTGATGTCTGGCATGAAGTCTGAAAAAATGATCCGGACCTAGAGCGGCACAGTTTCTGTGCCGTTCAGAACCTGGGAAATCAGGTTCAGCGACTGATGTCCGCCCAGCTATGGTAACCTGAAAAAACATCCGCGCCCCCCAAGTGGGAAGCCAATCCTGGGGCCTGCTAGGCTGCTAGGCTACCTTAGTTATAACATGTTATAACTGGCTAGGCTTGTTCTCATGTCAGGCTGCTGGTGTGTCGCAAGCTTAGTTCAGGATCTTGATTGGCTGCATGTGCAGGGGGCTGTGGTTGTTTCTGGAGTGCTTCACGAGTGGATAGAGAATCGTAATTACAGGTGTACTGTCCCATTTCCGCCAAACCGAGTGGCTAAAAATGGGGGGCCCCTATACAGTTCCTCGACCCGCAATTGTCGTTGTCAGGAGACTCCACTCCAGTCTGCCAAGACAAATTGGTAACTCCTAACCGAATATATACTGTAAATGCACATGGGCCAAAATGGGTTTTCTTGATCGAAGTTGCAGAATTCACCTTATTTTCAGTGGTAGATCATCCATGATCATTCCATGATCTCATGATCATCCGATTTTTCGGTCATACTTGGTCCTGACTCCATCCCCAATCCCTACAATTTCCAGCAGAGAGGCCGTACATCAATGCAGCCACGGTACCCGGACGCGTCGAGGAGGTTTCTTACGTGGTGTCGCTGGCTCAGGGTGACTGGGATGGCGATTTCACCATCCAAAAAATGGCAGAACTATCAGTAGTACTTAGGGCAGAAGAGAAGAGTCACCCTTCCAGTTGGATAACCGATCATGTTTTTTTGGATTGAACAGCTAGAAAGCTGGTTTGAGATTCATCAGAGTTCACCTTTGTTTGGCTCTTTGGGCGGAAGTCTTATGGGGGGGTGAGGATGGTTTCCTAAAGCGGGATGATGCTCCAACTAGCCATGGCGCGACTGTATCATATTCGAGTCGCTTCGCCCAGGAACCGCCCGCACCCAGAGAATAGGACAGAGAGGAAAGGAGCGGCTACGTGGCCCAACCAAAGCCGACTGGGGTGAAACTTGGCTGTCCTTGGCCTTAAGTTGGGCCAAACAGGAGGCAACTTGGGCCTAACTTGGGCCTAACTTGCGCCGAACTCAGGCCAATTGGCTCCAACTTGGGCCCAACTTGAGCCCAAATCGGGTCCAACATGGCACAGCTTGGGCACATTTGGACGCAAGTTGGGCTTACCATGTGCAACTTGGTCTTGGGGGCATCTGGCGCAGAAGTTGGGCCCAAGACCAGCCCAACGTGGGGAACATGGCCTTGCACGAGCCCCCATCAAAACCAAAAAACGTTGGACATAGCGGTGCAAACTCAAATTTTCAGCATGTCGCATTGAGTCTGCAAAATTGGCCCGGGTTGGAGGCAGCTTGGGCCCGGCCCCCAAAATGGGACCCAGCTTGGGCCCAAGTTGCGCCCAACTGGAGCCCAAGTTAGAGCCAATGGGTCATGTTGAGCTGAAGTTGGGCCAAATCGATCCAAGTTGAAGCCACGCGATGCACGTGGACGTCCAGGTCATGTTCAACATTGCGCAACTTGGGGCCCTTTGGCGGCAGCTTCGTACCAAGTAAGTAGGCCCAACATTGTTCAACACGAAGCGTCGTCGATGCCAAAAAAAGTGCAAAACACATGAAAATACCGGTGAAATCGCGCGTTTTCACGATTTCGTTTTGGGCCGGCCATGTCCCCATTAATTTTGAGGCCATGTGGACCTGAACTTGGGCCAAAGCTGCTCCCAAACGGGTCCAACATGGGGCCAAGTGTGGAAATGTTGGAGCCAATTTGGGCCGAAGTTGGAGCCAAACAGGTCCAAGTTGGGCCAAAGGAGGGGGAGCTTGGCGAAGTTGGCCCCAAGTGGAGCCGATGTTGCGGCCATGTCGGATCGAAACGGTGCATTTGGCCGGTGTTGTGCCCATCTGCAGTGGGAACCGGCTTTTGACGGCCTGTCCCCCCCGCGCTAAAGCTGTGCCACCGGCACATCGGTTGAGCCGTACCATCGGCTGCCAACTACCACGCCTCAGCACTTTTGGTGCGGGCGGATTTTTTGGTCCCGGGTGGCTCAACAGTCAACCAGTGGTCTAAAGCGGGGTGACGCAATCCCACAACCAATTTGTTGCGTTGTTCATGCATAATGTCCTTGATTTCTATGCACCAATTTCAGAAGTCGAAGCCACCAACAGGTTCCATGGAATGCCCAAATTGGAGAGTTTGTCAACCTCCCCACCTCAGACGGTTATAACGCCAAGATGTTATCAGGCTATTTCAGTTGAAACCACGAAGTAAAGGATCCAAGTTGACACTTGTTGGTGATAAACACACACTTTTGAACCACCTACGGTCCCTGGATATCCACTGGCTGATCCAAATTTCCTCCACTTCTGAGGACTCAGCACCCCCTGCCCAGCACGGTGCTGCATTTCTGGCAAATGGTTTTGGAGCTGCAGCCCACGGCCATCGTGCCGCGGCGCGATCAGATTTTGACGTGGAATGATGTGTCCATAATAAGAAAAATCAGCCACAACGTGGCAAAACTTCTCACGGGAAGCGATTAATAGACAATACTGTACTATAATTTGTCATAATTTGTCCACATGTTGTTGGTCTATTTTGGTGTTTTTGCATGTTTTTGTGATTTTGAAGGGTGACCTAAAATGAGTGAATGGATAGAGATATGCATAGAGACACTACTGTAGTGTTTCCTTCCGAGTCGAGTACAAGGTTGATCCTGTTTTACTTTCGACCAAACACAATTCATCACCTCGATTCGATAGACATCTTCAAATAGAGTCCATGAACTGCTATGTAATTGAACACTGATAATTAAACACATGCGCATAGAAACTCACCATTTTGAACAGGTTTTTATCTCTAAATGTGCGATTTTGTTTGTATGAGAGGTCAATTGAACAAGATGAAAAACACAAATTGGATATTAACAATCCCAAAAAATCCTCGATCATAATCATCCTAATCCTAATCATCAATCATAATCATAACCCCAAAAATCATCAAACATGATCAATCAACCAAAATAATACTAACAATTAATCATAATCAACCAAAATGAATAATCACAATCATTCACAATCAATCATAATCAATCATAAATCATGATCCTAATCCATCATAAGCATCAAAAAAAAACATCATCCAGTTCCCCTTCCAGGACGTTTTTTTTTGAATTCTTCGCTAAAAGTCTCGGAGGTGATGCTGAACGGACACATCCATGTGGACGAATCGCAGGACCTCGGAAAATATGGATCGAAAGGGCTGATGATGGCTGAGAGGGAATGATTTACCATGCGTTACATTGTTTTACTCTGTTTTACCGTGTTCTATTATGTTTTGCTATGTGTTGCTATGTTTTACTACGATTTTAGCATGGTTATCCATGAAAAACCACTCAATTCACGTTGGGGTGTGTCCAAAAACAGGTATCCCCATGTATCCCCCTAAGATTGCCATTCAACGGGGAAAATGATAAATCATTCAGTTTAGGAGTACCCTACGAAAACATCCCAAACCTCCATAGATGTTCTTTCCTAATGGTTGATTTATCCCACCCGTTGAACAACCAACAGAGAAATTAGAGGATAAATGGTACGTAATTATACCAGTAACCAGCCCCTCAACATTTGTTCCAAAAAGGGCACTATTGAACACATCCCAACAACATCCCCAACACCGCAAGAACATTTCAGAACACCCATAAAACCCATCCCCCCAAAAAAAGATCCCAAAGATTCCCAAAGCATGTTCAAAAAAAAATACCCCAACCCTTAAAAAAAGATGTCTTTCATAGAAAACGGAGTCAGAATAAGAAAAAAAACATATCCCAAATGCATCCAAAAAAAACAAAAACAAACCCAAACCTTTCAAAGACAATCTGAAAGAACAACAAATTAAAAGGAAAATAACAAATCGTTGATTTTCCACATATATATATATATATATATTATATTAGTATATATTAGTTTACCCTAGGGTAGTTCAACATATTTGAACAAACCCACAATCCCAATCCCAGCCGCATGTTCCGCAGGACGGTTTTGCATTGGCTCCCTACTGGGAGCCTTCCGCCGTCGTCGCTCCAATGGAGCTACGGGTGGAGGAGAGACAGCCACCACCATGGGGATGGAATCAACCCACACTGGAGGTTTAAGCATCTACCCTCTGGTAAACATACAAAAAGCTATTGAAAATGGTGATAGAAATAGTGGATTTTCCCATTAATAGCATGGTGATTTTCCATAGTTATGTTAGTTTACCAGAGGGTAACTGATTCAAACTGAAGGTTTCGCATGGTTTAATCATTCAAATTGCAATTCGAGGAGATTTTTGACGAGAACGGGAAGAAACACACATCGACAATCATGTTGGGTTTGCCAAGCAATATTGCGGGAGACACCAGAATTTCAATTTTTGTAGGGAAGGTCATTATGATCAAGCCTGGGCAATTGGGCGCCCCATTTTCAAGGGTTGCCATGTCGGAAATGCCAGCAGATGCGACTTTTGCCAGGAAACGCGAGAAGATTCAGCAGGGTGCCTCAGGTTTGTTAGAGAGCAGCAAGTTGAGAATGGAGAAATGTGGTGAGACGCAGACCTGAAGGCGCCTGAAGAATTAACTATATAGGTAATATATAGGTGATGTATGCATATGAATATTATATATTGATGAATAATATGTAATACATGTGTATATACATTAAGAATCCGAACCGGAAGAATTCGTAGGGTGCAAAAAAAGACACGAGGTTTTTTGAGAAAACTCGAGGTTTCCAATTTTGCCACAATCCTCCATTCCCATCAGTTCATCTTTGCCCATGCCAGACTTGCTATATGGGATAGCACGTGAAGTCTTATTTGAAATGGCTGCATGTGACACAATCATACACAATCCACAATGCTCAAGACATCCCGTATAGACAGACTCACGATCCCATTTTCAAGTGCAGAATGGTGTGGCCATGACACATCATTCTCCCAAATTTGTAGCTGCTTTCAGATCTACGTTCTGGTAGTTCCAAAACCCTTCGAATTTGGGCATGGTGCCACATCCACGAATTTCACGGTCTCAAAATCTCAAAACCCTATTCTTGCAAGTCTGGACCCCGAAAAACTGGGAAAACAGATGAAAAACAGCAACAAATTTGAGAGGTTCAAACCCACGAAAAATCACGCGTGATCACGCGTGATCACGGGTAAATCACGGGTGGATCACGGGTGGATCACGGGTTAGGGAAACCCAGGGTTTGTTTTGGAAACCCGGGGTTTTGGTTCATAAATCATGCAGGTTAACATGTGTATATCATGGGTATATCACAGGTGGATCATGGGTAAATCATGGGTTGATCATGGGTTGCTATAGGTATGAATCACCGACCCAAACTCTTCCATGTTGCGGTTGAAAAAAAAAAAAAACATAAAAAGATGTGAGACTAGACCACAATTATAAACGTTCGAACCTCACAAGAGCTGAATATGGGAAAACATTCTCATTGAAGAACCTCAAACACTTTTAGAATTGCTCATGGTTCTATGAGGCGGTCGGAATTGTGCCACCCCACTCTGCAGGGGTGATCAAATGGTGATTGCCCTGTAAATAGGCATACATCTCCCCCAAACCAGCAAAGGAATCATCAAGGTTCATGTTTGGTCATTGTGGCTGAAGGTTTCAATGCCTGAAGGGGGTGGGTTTGGTGCGACAGGAACCCCCTTAGCCGTTTGCTTCAGTGGCTCCAACCACTTCTTCGGAGAAATATCGGGAAAACCAATGTTTTTACATACTGAAAACCCGAGGTATTTACAGGGGTCACAGGTAAACCCTGGGTTTATATTTAAAGCCTACAAATTTCTGGGGTTTGGAAGCTAAGGGTATATATATATATACATATTAATTAATATACATGGGGGAATGAACTACGATTCAAATATATTCAGATATATTCGGATGTACTGCATTGCATTCAATTCTATGTAGTCTATACATATACTGTGAGGTACTGACCCCGGACCCGAGGCTTCAGAATGCAACGTGCGAATGCTGATGTGCCAGCGGGATTCCCAGCAGTTTGGTTTGATTGTTTTATTGACCTGAACACTTGCGACCTACCCAACTGCATATCTACATTCCATTGATCACTCCATCCTACCTGTATCCATTTATTTATCTTTCGCCTGTCTGGCAAACTATACACACGTTCGATCCCTATCAATCTACTCATGAACTTTTGAATTTTTACAGGAAATCAAAATCCATCCATTTTTCCTGAATCTTAGGAAAAAAAACCATTGGTTTCCTCCCAAACTTTTCCAACGGACACCGTTGTGGCTGTTGGAGGGAAACCCGCACTGATCTGCCTAGGCGCAGCGAACCTTTGCCACGATGTTGGCGTGGCCCGCAGATTGTTTGTCCCTGGTGGCGCGATCAAAGTGAACCGCCGATGGAAGGCTTTCTGCAGCTCGGAGCCTCAGTTGTTGTTGCGATTTGTTCGGGTAGCTTGTGGTTGGGAAGTGTTAGGAACTGATAGGATTGAGGGAATCATTGCGGATTGGGGTGAGGTTGAGGGATAAATAAGTCCCAACCAAACAACCTGAATCCTAACCCAACCATAGGGAACCGCTTGTGGTTAGGATTGAGGGGATCATTCCCAAATAGCCAGTGTTTTTGGATTTTCTGGGTAAATGATGGGTATTGATCTTACATCAACATGTGTAGCAGTAATCCACAAAGAGATGCAGCTTTTGGTGATTTATTGATCACTATTTTAGAATTTTTTTGGGATTGGATTTCACTTGTCTATCTCTGTTTGGGGTTAACTAAAGGAATTCGGAAGCATCCCCCGAACTTTTCATTTGGGTGAATTAGCATAGGTTTCAGCCAGATGTTTGGGAAAGACGAATCCTTGAATCCTTGAGGTACCACCAAAAATGTGGACTTCACCAACGGAAATGCGGATCTGTCCTATAGGTATGTCAGAATTTTAGAGGAAGTTAAACATCGCTTTCTGCTTCTTGAACAGTGCCTTATTCTTGAAATGGTGATGTTGCTGCAGGAAATATGAGGGGCACTGTGTTTATAGTACTATATTGACATCCATTGGCCCATGAGTGGTGAACAATTCTTATGTATGTATACATAATAATATATATATATATACATATATTGTACTTGAAATATGTATATATAAAGGGTACCACCCTTATGTTTCATAAAGCAAGCGATGTGGAAAAGGGCATCCACAGGGTGGCATATGGCACTTGGGCTCTCGCACCGCCCAAGAGGGCGCCCAAGTGCCGCAAGCGCCCAGGCGCTGCATCCTGGGTTTCTACGTTTTAGGATCTTTTCATATCTTTTCGGCATCTCTTTGGGAATTCCTATAGATTCGTTAGTATATAGTTCGTAGTGAATTAGTAGTTGAGTCGTTACTTCTAAAGATGTAGCAAAGAAGCCTGCATCTTTGCAAACGCTGATAGATATATGATAGTTTCAGTCCAGGTGTATCTTGGCCGAACAAATCTATAATTGAGCAGCATCTCCAGCCGTAAAATTCGCGTTCTGAGGTTGGACAGACTGCTTGATGCCCAGAAAAAAAACCACCGGAGCTGGTTTCATCTTGAGAGCACTGGACACATTTAGAAACATTAATGTGGAAACATATAGAAAAACAAGGAGGAAGGGTCCTGCCATCCTGCAGATGTTTCTTGGCCAATAATTCTTCGGCCTTGGAAGATTCAACTCATTCAGCTGCATTGATATCGAGTACCAGTTGAATCCCATGAGGCTCGATAGTTTTCTGACTCCGGGGAAAGTTCATTCAGTGTTGCAAGCTCAGCCAGGTCGAGCCTTGCATTTGGCGAAAGTTTTTGATAGATGTGGGGCGTTGAGAAAAGATTGATGTTTGCGTGAAATTGGGTTCTATCATGTTCTATCTGATTCTATGTCCCACAGTCAACGGAAGCTGCTCTTCATTGCTAGGGCCCCTTTTGCTCTGGTCCCCCTGCTCTACCAATGCCATCTCTCAGACTCCCAACTGGATCAAGACTCAGCGAGGCTTGTGCATTGCGCTGGCGGCATCGGTCGAGCAGGCCAGCAGTGGGATAGCAAAGCCTTGAAGGTTTCGAAACTCGAGCAGATCGTACTGGCGATATTTGCAGCAGAGAACAAATACATCGAAAATTAGGGTTGACTGGGGCCACTGGTTATTGTTTAAACACCCTGATTGTTGAGAGGCCTGCTCTCAGTTCCACTTTGAATTGGAACCTTGTGGGAGGTGTGTTCATTGCTGCAGATGCTGGTGCCAGAGCAGCCGCTCAGGGGAAGGCGCTGTCCTTGGTGGCCACAAATTGACAAAGCAGGTGTGTTCATTGCTGCAGTTTTTGGGGCTGTTCTCATGTACTTGGAGGTTGTAGATTTCATTAGATTTCATTAGATTTCATTAGATTTCTACATACCCTAGACATTCCTAGACTTCCTGGATTTGCGATGGAACAGGCTGTTGTCATGTCCCTTCTTGGTTTTCAGCTTCACACTCCACTGACCAGTTGGCTTTCTTGGGGATGTTCGCAGAAACGACCAGGTTGACTGCAGCCCTGATAGGCTCTGGGGAGGGGTTGTCTTTCCAGGCATTTGGAACACCCTTAGCCATTTAAGGTACACTTCCCTGCATGCGTTTGCAAATCCGGAACTCAAAGATCTACAAGAACATATGCAGGATGAAAGAATGTGAAAGATGATTGTTGGTGAACACAGTTGTCAAGGTGAACGCTGCTGAGTATGCTGTAATGTTTTCTGTTCATGTTTGAGATGCTTGCCACTCTGACTGGGTTTGGACACCTTCTCCTTGCGCTTAAGATCCCAAGGCTGATAGGCCATCTGAGACGATGCCGGATGAACATGGTGGGAAGAACCCAGGGCAGCAAAGAACTGGTGGAATGCAGTGAATTCCTGGGGGACCATATCCAATTTCAATAGGAAACTCAGCTGTAAGATTCTAGAAATGTCTTTGAATGATTCTCCATTGCCGTTGCTATGATTCAGAAGCACCTCTGTACCCCTGCGAACATATTACGACTCCTTAAGATTTTCGCCCCTCGAGGGTTTATGCGCCACCCTGCGACCAAGGTTCAAACTGCTGAGCAGTATGAATTTCTTCACCGGGCCTTGCCTGTTCTAACTGAGCAGCTGCGAGTGACCCGTCCGGCACACAAGTAGCGAAGCTCTGCTACTTGTGCTTGCAACAGCTATCCTGAGGATCGTGAAGGATTGGCGACATGTTTTCTCACGTTTTAATAAACAATCCATCATGAACCAAGATCAAAACAATCAAGCCTGGGGGCCACCTTGCCATCAAGGTCCTTTGGAATAGTCTCGTCTAGAAAACCCTGCAATCTTGCCGTCTAGGACCTCGTGCAAAAAGGTGCTGGCACATAGTGTGCGGCTTGTGCGCCACCATTCTGACATGTTCATAGATGTTCAACCCATTCTCACCCCATTCTCAAGCGAATTATCTCAGAAATTCTCAGACCCAAATTTGTTGAAACACGTCGAAGCTGGGATGGTCATGGAGCTGATCGGTGACCCCCAGGTGCGAATGCCGCGAAGCTGCACCCTCCGGCAGCTCAAAGAGAGGCCAGGATGGGGCCTGGTAATCTGCATGGATCCTGGGAGTTTCAACGTTCATCCGGTGAAATGACCCTCCGGTAATCAAACGTGGCAAGCTGGGAAATCCCCGAACTAAATGGAGGTTTGAATGGGAAAAGCATCCATAAATGGTGGATGTTCCATTGCCATTTTTGATTGCCAGAGGGTAAACCATGCATTTAAACAATGAAACACCATCCTTAGCCACTGGTAATTTAAGAATTTTCAATGGAAGATCACCAGTTGAAATTAATCAGTAAATCATCTGTCAATCGGCCATGGCTTCCATAGCTATGGTAGATGACCCAAGGGTAAAATTGAAACAATGAAACAGCATCTTAATGTATTTGTTTGAGTCTTGAATCCTTAAGGGGGTTGAGCATGGTCACAGTACTTCGGAGGCTAGGGGAGCAGCTCCGCATTGGCAACGTGGAGGAGTGGGGCTGGAGAATGTGCAGCTTCTGAACCATCAAGCGTGTGTGTATATATATATATGATATTTAACATGATATATACATATAACATAGTATACATATATATATATACATACTATACTATACTATACTCTACTCTCCTCTACTCTACTCTACTCTACTCTACTCTACTCTACTCTACTCTACCATACTATACCATACCATACCATACCATACCATACCATACTATACTATCTGAAATATGTATGTAATGTTATAATGTATATATGTATGTATGTAATGTAATGCAATGTAATGGAATGCAATGCAATGCGATGCATTGCAATGTAATGTAATTTAATGGATGAATGGATGGATGTAATGGATGTATGTATGTGATGTAAGGTATTGTAATGTAATGTAATGTAATGTAATGTTATGTTATGTTATGTATGTATGTACCCTGTAAACCGCGGTTTATAGCTGGGAAAATCATCGATTCAAATGTTCATTTTCTAGCAAGCAATGGAGCTAATTGCCGGAGGGTACACTGTGTATATATGTATTTATGACATTATGTATATATACACAGAGGGGCAAACCATCCATTCTTATGGCATGAACCACTGGTTGGCATTTTTGCATGCTGAAATATCCAGATAGACTTTGTCATCAACCCACTGAGGCATGCTACTAGCTAGATGTTATGAACACATGGTAACAGTCAGCGACATTGCTTCAGACAGGCTCAGAAACTCCAAATGGGCTTTGTGTGTCGACCTGAAGTCAGACCCTGAAATTGCTCCATCTGATCAGTTGCATAGGTAGGTAGGTACGTAGGTAGACAGGTAGGTAGGTATATAGGTAGAAGCATCAAACCCATCGTTCTTCTACAGCTTCCACATTCTCCGACATTATATATGGCATGTGGATCATTAGCATTGGCTGCAGATCGTTGTACCAGGACTTTGCTTGCTTCCAGATGACCGATGGCCTACAAACACACAGGTTGGGGGTGAAACCTTTGAAGACCGCCATGGAGTCACATGGAACCCATCAATAGTTTCAGTCTTGAGATGGATCCCAAGAAAACCTTGGATTTGGGGGTCACTTGGTGACCTGAACTTCCAGTAGTTGATGGATGGTGATGGTATCCGATATATCCAATGATTGGGCATTTGTTTGAACCGCGCAGCAGGGATCACGTTACTGGTTTTGGTAATATAGTGACGCTAAACGTTTGTAAACCATCCTTTTTAAGGAGGCGAATATGACCCATAGCCCGGTGGTGTAGACATCGCGTGGACCTTGAATAGATACTACAGATACCATGTCCAATGGAGTCCGAGTTAATGGTATCAAGTGATTCTATCGTTTGTACCAGTATACTGTTGCATTGTTGCCTTCCCTCAACCTGATATGGATGGCGCATTGCAAAAGTGGCATCTTCTGAACATGGAGTAATTACCCCAATCATGCAGACACTCAAAAGGGTCTCCTTACTTTGTGCAAATGTATGGGGTCCCTCCAAGAATCACTGGACCCACACGGAACTCCAAAAGGTCCAAGTTTAGATGTTTTTACATGCGCGTATCTGATACACAGCTCCTTAGATTTCTATATGTTTTTCCAATCACTTTTTGGTGCTTCTGTGATGGGAAACCTCCAGGCTTTTGCCTGATGGTACCCAACTTGCTATGCTGGAAGAGAAGTGGGCCAAGCTCAAAGCAGCCACGCAACGAGCTGCAGTCTCAGGCATTGTCTCATTATGGTATCCCTTGGCATTGCCTTGGGACAATAAGTTTTATCCTGCACCAATTGGTAACTAGTGGTAACTATGAAACACTGCAAAGATTGGGAATGCATGGGCATACAGCGGGATAAACCATCTACTGGTGCAGGATTGAAGTCTTCCATCCGCAGGAACTGGCGGATTTTCCAGAGCCAGGTTTGACTACTGCAGAGTAGTTCCTTGGCACAGTTGAAACCCTCAGGCCTCTCATCTTCTGTTCAAGCGTCGCTTCATCAGCTTTGACGAGACCTTGAAGTCTGTGCCCCATATGTTTGTTTGCCCAAGATGCTTGAAGGCAATGGAAATCCTTCCGTTGATGTCATAGAGATCCGTGAAAAGCGGTTTTTTGATTTTGGATGAACCATGAGAATTTTACATGCCCATGGTGCATGCATTTTGTTGTGCATTTGGCCAAGCAGCCAAATTCAAGTAGCCAATGATGCTTGATTCCCAGGGAAACCAGTAAATTTATGTAAATTTCACGGCCAGACAAATCCAGACAGTTCAAGGTAGTAACTATGTAACTTGAGGGCTACATCCTGAGCAACTCTCGGCCCTGGCTAAGTCCGGGAGATCTGACGCACGCGACTTTGACCTATCGCCAGGCAGGGGTGGGAGAAATCCTGAGTACCACCCAGAACCGTAGTTGTTTTGGATCGTTTTTCTCCGGTTTTTCATCTCACTGACCACTCGTGGTTTCGGCTTTCCACGCACACTTATTGTATCTTATTGTTCAAGGGGTTTTGATTCGGTGGCTGAATCTTCGTCCTATCCGGAAATTTTGGATGAACCCAACTCGCCATGTTTTTCTGGGGCGGGGACCAAACACGTTGAGACCAGGGAACCGGTCCGCTACAGGTGGTTTGGGACTACTTGAACTATCCGGTCGCCGAGGCTGTAGCTGAGGGTTGTGAACCTCTTTCAAGCAAGATTCATGGCCGTGTCAGTTACTGTAGTATATTCCCATTATCTTCCCATTCGATCACCATATTTCCCGAATTAAATCCATCATTTCTGATTGGTTAGACCATGGTGCCTGCCAGATCCATATACGTCAGGCAGAAGACACGGTGAAGCACATCGCTGCTGCCATTCTACACCTGGAGCTGGGGACTTACTGTGCCATGATCCTGATAGTATCTCCAAGCAAGGAACTATGGGTACTATATTTTCTATTAAATGGGGAGCCAAGGAGCTACTATGAGTTTCCCAAGCACACGATAGTGAATAATTATAGTGGATCCGTTCATTTTAGGGGTCAATGTAGGAAGGGTTATTAGATGTTGTTACCAGAGATTAGATCTAGCATTTGGATGCATTTCAGTGAATGATCACAGCTCCTCAAAAATATCACCCTCTCAATTGATGATCAATGAGCAAAACCAGCCCAAAATTGATTGATTTCTGATTTCTGGTTGTTAATTGTTGGGACGGATACAACATGATACATATATCTATATATATTAGATATAGTATAATTATATACATATACACAGAGTATGACCCAAACATGGGTACACCTGTACGAATGGCTGATCATTCTTAGTATCAAACCATTAAGTCTGCACTTTTTTGGGTCGTCCCCATGTTGAAAAACAATCTGCCAGTCTGCCCCGCACAAATCTGCGGCCTCTAAACAAATCACTCGAGGTATGAGCACTTCAGACTGTGCCCCTGGAGCCTTTTGTGATCTTTTGTGGATGGTTTCAGATCCAGCAAAGGAGCCACAAAATTCTGGGAACATGTGGGTACCATTCATGGTGACTTCAATCATCGTGAGCCATGGGTCAACCAAGAATTGAGCCATACCCAAATGGTAACCATCAATGTTGTGTAAATTGGAATAATCATGGTGTGCCCACAAATTACCTGATGTGGCTGATTTACGATCATCTTCCCCATTTTAGAAAAGACTCTTTGGACTTTCCCAACCTTTTCCGGTACCAAACCCATGTGCCTATGGTTCAAAAACCCATGGTTCATCCTCTGGTTTTCACATCAAAATAGCTGGGATTTTCCGGATGTTCATTCCATTTCATTCCCCAAAAAAATGGTATCCCTAGAGGTCTTGATCCATCGATATCCAAGGGCCATGTAGCACGGAGGTACATAGAAGCACGTCGCCTGGATGATCCTGCAATTCTCCAACAATTGGTGCCGCAGGCCGGTGACAGCCATTCGCCTCCTGCACCAGTTGAGAGATGTGGTTTATCATGGTTTATCCCATTGTTTATAGAGTTTCAACATGTTTCAACCATCCTTTTTCATGGTGCAGGATTTCGCAACCATCAAATGATTCGGTCTTGCAATTCCGAAGAAGAAATTCGATGCTGGTCAGATTTCTCTTTCGGATTCTCGGGAATTTGGAAAGAGGCAGCCTGGCTGCCATCAACAAATTTGGGGACCCATCTTGGCTCCTACTGTGTTTGGGGAGTCAAAATGAGCGCAGTTTCCCTCTGTTGATTGGAATGATGATTTGCGTGATGAGTTTATACATGAATCCTATATAAATCCTGCATGTTTTGGTGTCAACGAACGGGGGATTGCCTGTAGAACACAGCTCGCAGCTCGCAGGTGTCACTGAGAAACCGACAGTACCGCATGTGGAGCAGCAAGGCGGACTTAAAGTTAGATCCTGTTCAATTGGATCAGATTGAATGGTTTCCATTAATTACGCTCTGGTGATCTAACATGGACCAATGGAAAACCACCATTTTTAATAGGTGAATCAGCATGTTTATCATCTATAAATGGGCTATTTTCCATGGCTATGTTAAATAGCCACAGGGTAATGTGGGTAAAACAAAGCCATAAACATCCATAAACCATCCTCAATGACTCACCATTCTTATAGGTGGGATTCCAACCATTCCCAGTAATTTTTGTGGTTATGGCATTGTTTTACCCACCTTAGAGCTGGCTGCTTATCTCCATATCCCTAAAGCCCGGCTCGTCAACGGCTTCCCTGCAGATTCTGGACGCTCTGGATGAGATCCGCTCGAAGCGTGCCGCACTAAAAGTCGAAGTCGCCGCAGATAAGATGACCTGAACGTCGATATATTGAATACAAATGGTGGGGTATCATTAGATGTTGAATCCATGGTTAGACCGTTTCGACCAATCAAATCAATCACAGAAGAATTTTGTGAATCCATGATCCACAACTTATCATGGTGGGGTGTAATAGATGGTGAATAGATGTGAAGCGAAAGTGTGGAATACTTTTGAGTAATTAAGACAAAATCATGGATACTTCATGCATCTTCATGCTACTCCTACTCAAAGATGGTTTGGTTTTGTTGGAGGGAGCTCCTGTTGGAGGGAGCTCCTCTTGAAGTAAGTCCATCATATTTTCAGATTCTTGCATATCTCTTGGTAGTGGTTGGGAAGGGGCATTCATTCCTTTTCATTCCAGGGGTTTAAGGGATAGATTCCCAAAACTGCAGCGGAATGTACTGGATCTGTTCGTAAAAACCCTGTTGTGCTTCGGAAATCTGATTGGGGAGATGGGATTTATCAGTATGAGCCAACATCATGACCAGCAGCTGGATGCGGATCTCCATCAAGGTGAGTCCTTAGAGGCCTCGAGGCTCATGAAAATGAGTGCAGCCTGGACCCAAGGACTTTCCAGTCACCTGTAGCTGCGGTGAGATGACTCACTGATGTTTGAGATGCTTTTTGTTTCGACCTCGGAAGGAGAATCCCAAGTAATTCTCATTTGGATTTGGATCATGCTTTTCATCCCCGGCTGATTCATGACCCTATGGGGTCCCAGTAGAAACCCCAATAAAAACGAGGTGTTTGAGGTGATTTTCACCACCATGAAGTCTGGAAGCATTCAGGATCCCACACTGTTCAGGTCCTTGAGAAGGCGAACAAAATGCAGCTCTTTGGTGCTCACTTCTGGCTGGGCCGTTGGGAGCCTGACGAAGAACGGACAAGACAACGGCGGCCTTGGGATTGGATGAAACCATACAAAACATGATGGGATGATGGGATGATGCATGTCTTGGTGTGAAATCATGAGGTCAAGTGGAGGCTGTTCCAGCGCAAGATGCGCCAATACCAGAGGTGCCGTGAATCGAGTCGTTGGGCGAGGTGAAGAGCTACAGGTTGTAGTGGAAGATTCTTTGGGAAAGTATCCTGAGATTCTGCAGTCTCAAGATGTGAAACCCCATGTCTTATGTGTGTTCTTTTGAAAACGGGTTCAACTGATCTCCAACTACTTCTTTGATAGTTTCATATTTCACTGCGGGGACATCGTACGCTTCACCGCTATTCCATGCTATTTCCTATCAAAAGCGTGCTTCCCTGAAGCATGTGGTCAACCTACCTTCAAGATCCATCCTGTACATTATTTTCTTCTGAAATAGCCACCCCACGAACAGCTGACTACTATACGGTACTAGGTACAATGTACCCTGATTTTGAACTCTGAAGGCAGAACAGAACATATCTAGGAGCCGACAATCCTCCACCCGGGATTCGTGTCCAATTTTGAATCATGAAATGGGAATTATCGTATTCAGAAGTCTGAGCGCCACTTTTGGACAATTAGCAGAGATCTCTAAGCCAGTGGCAGGGTGATGTTTAAAGTTTAAGGAGCTGATCAAAAACTTGGACTCCCTGAAACTGGATTTGATTTCAAAGATGTTTCCCTTAGAAACACTCCCCACCTGTAAAGCAAGATAGATATGGAAGACAAACACCGCTTGCAGATCATCTCCAAACGAGAAATCCATGGATTTCCAAAGTTTTTTGATGCTTCCAAAGTATGTTTACTGAAGAGTAATTTCCCATTTTTTCCATTAAAAACCTATCAAAAATGGGATGTTCACTCCAGTAAATGCCAATTGTTTGAGGGTTTGAATCCCCCTGGGATCCCTGTACCTGTTTTAGCCGTTCAACACGCCGTTGTCATCATCGCCTGCTAGGCTCCGAGTAAAAACTGCCCCATCAATCGGAAGGCAAAGAAGCCTGGTGAGTTTGGAGCCCGGGCCGTTGCAGAGGATCTCGAGTATCGAAAAAGACCTGGTTTTAGTGGGATTTCATAGGGTTTGATGTTATTTGATTGGGTTTCATGCGATTTAGTTTGGTGGAAATTCATGGGATTTAAAGTTTTTTTGTGGTAATGGTGGGATTTCATAGGGTTTTTCATGGGATTTGACACATTGTCAATGTGGATTCAAGCATCCTCTTCCCTCCGGGGTCATCAAACACGGGGAAATCCCGGACCATTTCCATCGCCAGGTTTGATTACCAGAGGGTACCTGGGGATGACTTAACTTTTT
This sequence comes from Symbiodinium sp. clade C Y103, assembly GCA_003297045.1. Lineage (NCBI taxonomy): Eukaryota > Dinophyceae > Suessiales > Symbiodiniaceae > Cladocopium > Cladocopium sp. clade C. The sequence goes on along the minus strand of BGPT01002073.1, from coordinate 23,310 downwards.
TGTGGGCGACTTTTCATATGTCTTTTCATATGACTATATATGACTTTTCTGTATTTTCTTGGAACCCGATGAAGCAATGTTTGAGGCGTACGTAGTCTTTTTCCCCCCAGCATGTGTGTCACATTGCAAAGGCAGCTTGAAGGACAAAAAACTGACAAACAGAGTCATGGTCCGATCAACCGGGAGCTGCGACCAGATTTCTGGTGCGATCTTCGAGGGTAATCACATGATGTCACTTGGATTGCTGATCCCTGCAGATCCCTACAGCTGAGGTACTGGATTTGTGGGGCATCTCAGAGGGAGCCAGTTCCTGCTGGGCTATTCATTGATGATCATATATAAAAAAAGGCAGTTCCATGATGATCATTTTATATTCCATATTGCATGTTGATTGATGATTTCTATATTCTTTGATATTCTTATTGAATATATGGGTTTGTTTGAACATCATTTTCCCCACTTCAGTGCCATAAATTGGTGGTAGCTTCGTAGCAGACGAAGCTACTCTCCAGGTGTGGATCTCTTTGGTGTGCGCTTTGTGACTGCAGATAGCCAGCCAAAAGCTGAGGGGATTTGAACCAATGGGTGAAAGATTGTTATCATATTGTCGTAGATATCATCTGGGTAAATTATAACGACCTCACTGTGACCTCACTCACTGGAATATATGGTTAGTATAGGGATATTATCCCCACATGGTCTTATTTCAGGTTAGTGAATTATTATAATTTACCCAGATATCATAGATGATCAACCATCAAATTCAGGCTGCTGATTGATTTTTAGACAAACCCAACGAAACGGGTCAAGTATGTTCAAAGCATGGTTTTGTCAACTGTTCAGCTGATTTTTTGAAGGTTTCTCTGTGTTTTTTTCGTGTTTCCCGATGTTGTAATAAGATTGGGGGATCCACTTGTCTACGCTACTTGTAGTTTGGATTCTGGCAATACGCCATTTTGACCCACATTTGCGCATGTCTTGCTCCCAAGATGGGAGGATTGTGCGAGATCTTTCAGTTTTTCGTCACACGCAACTGGTGGTGAATTGGACTTTTACCCGCATTGGTTACTGAACAGATGGGTATCCGCAATCAACAACAAATGGGTTTTACCGATGTTTAACATGCCAACTCAGAACTGGTACGCCAAACCCTGAATCAACAGAAACATGTCATCCATGACAGCAACTAACTTCTTTATACTTCTTTGAGAATGCCGGCATTACCGGCCCCCAATCCTACGTTTTCAGCCCTTCCAGCAAAGATCTAGCGTATATATGGGTACCAACATAGATAGACACGTTCTTCTTTCATATTTTGTGATGTAACTATTTTCAAGATTTTTCAAGTTTTTTTTGAGGATTAGTACTGTACATGATTTGGATACCATATACCGGCCTCCCAAAAAGACTATAGGCTTTTTCCCAATGGGTGCTACAGTCATAGACCCAGAAGTCTGTTCAACATTTTAGCTCCACGGCCATGTGTCATCATGGAATCAGGTGTGGTTTTCAGGTGTTTACAAAAAGATTCCAAGATGCGGAAACGTATAAAACCCGGATGATAGTTCAATGATGTTTTCCCGATCATTTCCACGTGTCCACCCCGTTCAACAACTATATTTGGGGTTGGTATTGGCATAGATGCTCTATGGGTTTGTTTGAGAATAGGGTACCCAAGATCCAATGGTCTATCATCTATTTTCCCATCAAACATGTTCATTTTGTACAATATTGCGGTACACCCCATTCTCAGACACAGCCAAATCTCAAATTGTTGGTGGTATATCCCACTACAGCCCATTGTTTGGTAAATCCCCAGTTCATTAAAAAAACACCCAAATTCGGCCTGAGTTTTGATTCGATCTCATCCCAATCTTTTTCAATTGAGGCCTGGGCAGAGCTTTTCCCGTGGCTTTCTCTTCAATGAGGAGACCTTGGAAAGAGCCCAGCAGCTCAGAGAACCGGGCAACGCGCAACGGATATAGAAGCAACACAGCTAGACCTAGAGCCTAGGGCCTTGAGCCAAAGCTAAGAATGGGATATGGATGGAAATTGTATACTAGTCTATATGCTCGACAATATGTATGTGTTTCTTCTTGTTTATGAGATTTTATGAGACTATCATTTTGGAAGGGAATTGTATCACAGATAGTCCGTCAAACATCAGTTGTTTGGATCGCATCTCAGGGAATTTTGATCACACCGCGCTTCGAAAGTTCCTGTTCAAACAACTTCAAACCCTCATGTGCCCCCAGGAGCTCTATGATATTGGTTGACCGGAGAAACAAACATAGCGCATGTCAAGTGATCAGTTTCGAAAGCCCTGGCATTTGTTGACGCGATTTTTTGGGTTGTACTTACTTATACTGCAGCCCTATAATCACATAGGGGGTCCATCATCCATGCACCGGCAAAAAAAACAATAACCAACCATTACTTTGGGCTTTCCAATAGGTTTTGGACACTGCCCAATTGCAAACATCCTACTGAAGGATCGAATAGGACTTGAATTTACAGTAGTATGATGTTGTGCAATCGTGGTCGGAACGAACTCCAAAACACCAGGAGATGAAGCAGCTAAAGTATGATCTACTGGGATCAGTGTTTGGGTACCTGAAACCCAGTTCTTCCGTTCTTCCACAATAGAGAAAAACAAATGCTTTCGCAAATTCGCAAATAGATCTAAACTTAGATCATATTCCTGAGATGAGAGAAATGAATCTGGGAGTCGATCAGGAGATCCCCATTCCGAATCTGCCAGCTGCTGAAACGCCTCCGACGTTTGAAACGCCTCCGCTGCCAGCTGCTACCGAGATTTATTGCTGCAAAGCCAAAGGCCACATCGCCAGGGACCCTGAGGGGAGATTTGTGGGAAGATGTGGGTGATTGCTACAGTAACTGCTAACGTTTAACAAATAATGATATGAACCAAAACACATGATGAGAGAAGCAAATCCAAGGACACAACCAACATCAACCAAGCCAAGTTGAGGATACAATTTGACTCTGAAGATGGGATCAGTTTGCCGAAACTGGTCGCTTGGAATTCGGCAATCAGATGGGTAGGTAGGACGCAACACACATTGAGATTGTTTCGCAACAGAAAACAGGCTTTGAAAGCCCCTAAATTTGGAATGTAATCTATGGAAGAATCAATGAAATCCTTCAGCAATCCTCCAGTAATCAAACACAGCTGGCTGGAACCCTCCCCCATGGAAAATGTCCACGTCTCAGGTACAGTTTATGGTCAAGACTGTGGACCCTGACGATCCAAAGAGTGGCAGGGTGGGGTCGCCCCAGGGGTTGAACAGCTGCAGGTGCTTCAAGTATAGCAACCCATGGCGACTCGATCCAACAAAAATGCTGGGGTGTTTTCAACGGTATATTGGTTGGACACCATGGCCACATGTATCTGTGGAATTCTGTGGATATGCCATGACCTGGGTAGTGGTTTCAAACTAATTAGTTTCAATCCCCGAAAGTTGGTTCCGCCCACAAGTTAAATCAAGATAAATCGAGATCGCAGTGCAGCAGAGTGCAGCATTGACACTATTTGGGGATATTTTGGGAAGGGAATTCTGGAGAAAATGCTCCTCTTTTGGTACAATGCTGGGCCCTACTTTTGAGAAATGGGCCTATGATCCGAACCAATTCCATTGATATCACGCTTGGCTTTGTCCAAAGATGAGAGATTTGACCCAAAAGTGCAATTTTAAGGGGAACTCTGAACTCTCAACAATTCTCATATTCTCAGTTTTATCCCAAAACCGGCCATGTTGGGGACAACTGCTGGAGACCTGCAAATCCCAGGTGGACCAAACCATTACGATGTCCTGCCCTGCGGCTGTGGACGTAGCCTTCTGCGCTTTCACAGTGCAGGACCGCTCCGATGTTCGATCCATGGCACCGGGTGATTTTTCGCGTGATTTAACGAGCTAACATGGGATATACAGGGATATAGATAATGTATGACAATGGAATATAGTTAACCAGCTAAAGGAGAATGTAAGCAGCACTTATGTCGCTGTAGTTGGACACAGTTGATGCTACGCAGTTGTGTCGCTGTAGTTGGACACAGTTGATGCTACACTAGTCATAGGGTTCGGGTGGGGAAGGCTGGGTGGATAACGTGCACTTGAGCTTGCTGCAGTGATGCTACCCCGTGAAGCCTTCAGTTTTCTTCAGTTGCACTTTTTCACAAGAATGATGACCCGCTGTTCTCTGGCGCACACTGTTGACAATACGCTAGACATGGGGTCAGGATTGGCTGGGGTGGGCTGAAGGAAGGAAGTAATTAAAGAAAAAGTGATTCAAACTCAAAGTTTTCAAGGACTTACTGCATCAAAGAACATGTCTTCACATTTCTTCACATGTCTGCACTGGACCATTCCAATGAATAATATCTGTATGTATTTGTGTATATATATATATGTATATATATGCTTATATATATATATCGGTCTGTGGGGCTTGAGAGAAAACCTTGCAGAAAGTCTCACGTCGAAACAATTCTCAGAAGCGTTGGAATCTTTGCTGCGAAGAACAATATGTTGTGTCTGTTGATGTTTGTTGCAGACTACTTTGGGGCATTTCCAAAAGGAACAGTATAGTCAAAAGACGGTTTTCTTCACACAGTCTAATGCAACAACACAGAATACCAGATGGCTTCAGATAGAGGCTGTGGTCCATGTCGTTCCATGCTACATGCCAAAACAGACCTTCATATCAATTCAACACGCGGCCATACTGTAGATTGCGGTACGACCAAGTTTGGCTTACCGCTGTGCGGAACAGCTGGGCACTGGGATTTTTTGCATGCGATGACCAGGGTTTGAAACAACAATGAAAACACCAGGCCGTGCCAATCCATTTGTAAATCCATTGTATAAGTGTGTAAGACTGTACATAATAGTGTTTCTTTAAGTTTGAAACACACCATGGGTTTCAGGAAGAAACTGTGACATCCACAGGAGCAGTGACGAATTATCGGACCAGCCGCCAGGAACTGTTCTACTCCAGGGGCCAGGCTCCATCGGTACAGATTGGCACAGATGACTTCGGAAATTTGTGGATCAAAACCTATGAAACCACATTTTTGGGGATGAACATCCACCTATACCAGCTATTTTGGTGTGAGGTGCACCTTGGTTTTGAAATGTTTTGAATATTTGTGATTCACCTCCTGGCACCTAGTCTTTTGCATCTCTTTGCAAGGGGTTTTGCCGGCTTTTCGCAGATGAAAATACGTTTTGTCATCGCTGGTTATATGTCGGCTGTAATGTTTTGCTTATACACCATGACTTCCGCATGCTTTTTGACATATTCTACGCTTTTTGTTGGCCAGACAAACGGCAGGTTTCGAGAATATGTTGGTCGGTACATGTTGGAAACCTTTTTATTGTTCAACACACTACAGTTGATTGACAGGTGTTGTTGGTTGGCTGCTTGATTTCAACTTTAAATAGTTGACCAGCCGAAATTCGCCGTTTTTGGAGCCTGTTGTTCCATGGACTTCTTCTGAAAGACATGGCGTTTTCATCCCTCCTCTGCCAGGTTCGTTGACCCTCGATGAAAAGGCGCGGCAAAGTTTGCGGGACCAGGGGACCGGTTGGGTTCACCAATGCAGAAATGGGATTGTCCAGAAATGCCATTGAAACACAATCCAACATCGCTGTGTTAAGGCTGAACATGATGAAACACCAAAATTCTGGGTACCTCTTTTCAGAAAGACCCAAACCTGGAAACGTTGGAACCAACACGGGGTTCAACTCGTGATTCCATGGCGAAACCCACTGTCAGGATGAGTCTGGGATCCCGTGCGCAGATGAACCCTGTTCCTTTTGGTGGTTGAATCTAGCTTAGCAATCCACAAATCTACGTGATTGATGAGGACAAATATATTCCCACCTCAACCTTGAAGGGCAGTTGGTTTTGGAATTAAAAAAAGTGGATTGACCAGCAAAGATGCGGATTTACCATCAAAATCAGTTTCATACTTTGGTTGAATTCACAAAGACGTCAGCATAGTTTGCATGGCTGATGGTTAGTAAGTGGAAACACACGGATCAGCTTATTTTTTTCTTATTTTAATCCTATAATTCAGCAAATGATGAATTCAGCCAAACAAATGGTGGTGTGTACACGAGTGAATGAGTATATATCTTATTGCTAAATTGAATGGTGAAGATCTTTGATATGTCACTCCATCGAGCTCTGGTATTACCAAAAAATGTCCAAAGTTGAACGAATTTGGTGGATCAGTGGTAGGACTCTCCATCCTTCTTTCAAAAACATATTGTAATTCCTAGCCATTCAGGTAGCTAAAATTCGTATCAAAATGGACCTTGACGGCGTTCCACGCCGCAAATGACCCCTTGACCGGCCTTGACCCAGGTGCGGTGGCCCCGCCCCATTGATTGATCCAGTTTCGTGTCACTGCATGCGGTGCGATTGGGCAAAGCAAACTCACTGTCATGGCTCGGTTCACCAACAACCACCATGTTTCAACAAAATTTGGAACCCCCATGGATTTTGGCATTTTTGGCAGACGATCCATTTTTGATGTGTTTTATGACAAAAAAATTGACCCCTGGCCTGATGCAGTACTTATAAGATGCTGTCCTGATGGTTTCGAAATGTTTGGAATTGAAATGAATTGAATATATTATGGCGATGAATTCAAACCACCATTTCAGAGAGCAAAATGTTGGACAAAACTAGCCACAAATTGAAAGTTCCTTCGTGTGCGACTTTTGCTAACTAAGTGACATTTTTTTTGCAAATCTACAAGATTTCACCAAGCAAGGGACCATGATTGTGGGATATGGTTGGATGCTTGTAAAGATATCCGAGTGGGATCAGGGTCTGAATGGTCCCACCGTCATGGCTCATGGTCAAAGCCCAACTAGAGGTGGTGCCAAGTTCTGCTTGATCCCCAAATTTGGCCCATGCTGCTGGGAAGTACTGGAGGAAGCTTTGTCACAACCGGTCCGCAGCATCGGCGAGCGGTCAGTCGCATCCGATTTTTTTGTCAATTCTTATTTGGATTTCCAAAATTCAGATGCTTGAAGCTCATGGAGGTTGACCATAGAATCACTTTGAATAAACTTCCCCGCCGGACCCGAAACCGTGCTCGCAAAAGCGCGTTTGTTTTTTTGGAAAGTGAGCTGGCACTGTGGTGAAACGCGAATTCTTCTTTTCAAGATCAGCCAAACAATACAGTCCAAAATTTTGGTGGTTTAGTAACTGTAACTGTTACAGTTTTAGCGTTGTACTACAGTGCCAGCTCATTTTTCAGAGGATTCAAGGTCTCGTTGCGGGTTTTCTTTTGCAAGATGGCAACTTCGCGGACGTAACATGTTCGAGCGTAGATAGACGTTGTGCGAAGAACTTAGTAGCATAACATGTTGGAAGACTCTAGAAATTATGCGAGGAACATACTGAGCGTAACATGTTTGAACATTGAACCTAGAATGAAGAAGTTTGTAGCGTTTAGTAGCGTGACATGTCTGAACGTAGATACAGTAGATGGTATGTGAAGGACTTCTTGCCAAGAAACTGAAACGTTAATGGCCCACCCCACCCCACCGCTCATCCCAACACCAAACCACTGATTTTACGAGCACAGTTTTGGATCCGGCGGTACAAACATGAATAAGAGCCAATACTAGGAGCAAATTTTGTTCCTGACCTGCCAAGTGTGAGGGTCTCTAGATTTTATCAGAGTTGATGCCGCCTTCTCCTCGCTCCTCCTCCTCCTCCTCCTCGTCAACCGCGAGCGCCAGATCTCAGTTGGCACTGCCCACTGAGATCTGGCGCTCGCGGTTGAGGTCCGGCAGTGCCCATGTCAGAGAGAATGTCAGATAGAATGCCAGAATGAATGCCTGAAAAGATGCCAGATAGAATGCCAGAAAGAATGTCAGATAGAATGTCAGAGTATATGCCAGAAAGAACTTCAGAACAGACATGCCATATATACTTCCAGATGGTATATCAGAAACTATGTCAGAATAGTGTGTTAGGGTGGGGATCACTCGAAGAAAGTATTTCTTGTTACATAGAAGATCATAGAAGCCAGTTGAAACATGTGGTCTGGGTGGGTTGCCAGGATGTGTCGGGACCAGACACAAGCAAAATGAAGAGCTTCAATACCCTCGACCACGGTTTCTGCAGGAAAAATGCCTCAAGTAGGCGGCGATTGATTCTCTACTTTGAACGGCTGCTCCTGGGTCATGTGTTATGTCACTTCTCGAATTATGAGCCAGTCACCAATCACTGAGTATCTAAGTCCAGGTATCATTCCATTCCAGTCATGTTTGGTGAATTTCCTTCGGATGCAGGCTTGGCTAATTCGTCAAATGACATATCTCCAGCGTGAAGCGCAAAATTGGGTTGTTGGATTCGACCCCGGTACCCCAGTTGCTGCCGTGATGTATATCAGCGTGTGAAGTACAGTCGGATGTACATGTTAAGTAATGTGTATGTGCAAATATGATATACATGATATACAGAGAGATATATATATATACAGATATTATATTTGTATTGTACATATGATAATAGATATGCACATGGATGTATTTGTACATTGCGTATGCATATTTATAAGATATCATATATGATATGTGTATATATATATATATTGATTATACTATAAATATATACATATGGATATACACATATGTATAATACATACATATTGAGAATATAATTGATCTAAATACAATTTAGATTACATACAATATACATGTATATGAATTTGCAAGTAGATGACATACAGGGAAAATTACATACAATGCCATTTACACAGTGTAAACACCATACAATAAGAACAACATATATTGTATTCCATACAATAAGAAATACATAGATACAATATAGATTACATGCGATAGTTTATAGTTTATACGTTTTTCTTTGCAATACTACAGTCTAAATTTACATTGACATGTATAGATATGTTTTATATACAATATACATAACATAACCATACCCAGCGCTTCAAAAGGATAGGTTTACTGAGTGCATTGTCACGAAGGACAGGTTTGACTAAAAGGCTACAATTTACCCCCAAGCTACAGGAAAGTATGGAAAACATTGGGAACCATATTTGCACGGGCTCTTCACGGCCTTTTTACTCACTCTTCACAGGCTTTTCACGGCCTTTTCACGTGTATCGTAAAGTTGTGATTTCATCAAAGTTGACCAGCTTCACAAAGGCTAGGTTAAACTTGGGCGTTGTGACTGGGTGAGTTTTTGGTGTCGGTTGAAATTCTGGGATATTTTATTGTGTATATGTATATATATATATGATATACACATACATATATTTACAATACGTAATATACAGTAAGCGTTGCACATTTTTCATGCCGTATATTTGCTACATCATCAGATGATTGATTTAATACGATTTGGTATGATATTATTGTCATTGTCGATATTATCTCAACTACGCAGTTGGTCCAGTGACATTCGTTTGCGCGACTTGGGCTCCTAGCTGCTTCAACGACCCGGCGGACGTGAGGCGGCGTAGACTGGATGACAAGGAATTTGCTCACGGGTCTTGCCCCAGTATATACTGTAGTTGGGTTTCATACTTGGTGCAGTACCTGAAAATTGGGAGGAAAACCCCCGAATTTGATGGTTGATACTAATTTTTCCTACTAAATTTGCCATAAAGTGAGGGTATACTGTATACTCATTTTCCTGCTTTAGTGGCCCACCAAGCCTCATGAGATCTCATGAATTTTGGTGAAGCAGGCGAGTTCATCCTCAAAATGGCAGACACTTTAGGGTTGTTTGTATTTTCAGGTTGGCCTGTAGCAACCACGGGGTGTAATAACAAGTGGCTGCAGTTGGAAACCCGGCACAAATGGATGGCTTGGACGTCATCAGCAGCTCTTTGATCTACCTCCAAGTGGAGCAATTGAAAGCGGATTTGGGTGTGTCTGCAGGTATGGTACCTGCAAATCCCGTGCTAAATTATTTTTTCCTCAATTTCTGCTTAAAACAACAATTTTGGTGGTAAACACAATTTTCAGATACAACCCCATTTGTTTCCTGATGTTGTGCCATAGTCATCCCTTCTAGATGCCTCCATTGGATTTTGCATATCCGCCAGGAGGAACAGAAACACGTTCAAACATCTCAAAGGGCCAAGTCAATTATGGATATGTTTGTTGCACATTCGCGACCCTTGAATCCCAGCTGTAACGCGTGGCTCGTTTTGGTGAATTTTGGCAAGAAGTTCCTGGTCGTGTTGGATGAGGGTGTGTCCTGGTCTGAGTTTGGGATCTACAAATGGCCTCAAAAAACAATCAAGCCCTCCCTCCAACCTTTGATAGTGAACAGTTTATTTTGATGTTTTTTCGGTATGGGCACCTCTGACAAGTTTTGATTCCCCTAAGATCATCTCCTATCTCCGGTGAAAATGTGCAATAGAACTCTTTCGGGTCCCAGAATCCTTGTGGACTTTTCTCAGAAATGGGACAGGCCTGGAGTCGTCCTGCCCGCGGTAGGCCTGTACCCGTCCTGTTGTTGCTGGTATTCTCTACTGTTGGATGTTTTCATCGTATGCAGGTAACATGAGTGTGATACTTGCATACCACGTTCTTGATGGGGTCTGGCTCCCCCTGTAGCTGAGGCCCCTGCTGGTTGAGCCTGGTTTTTCACCGTTGGCTTTTCTGAGAAGGCAGGCCGGAAAACTCTGAGGATTTGGGAAAGCAACATGAACGAAATGTGAGTTGCAAAATGAAAGGTTTCGTTTCCTAATGGAATATCGTGGCTGCTTTACTGTTTTAAAGTAATTTTCAGAAAGCATTGTTTGACGTGCTGTTTTTGCAGAGTTCGGTGCAGTGCTCAGAGCCTCACGTCAACCAAACATTCGCATTGCAGAAAGTGGAGCTGCTCTGTTTCTTACAGCTCGAATCCGCAGAAAGCGGTCACTCGCAGCTCATTTGGCTTTCAGCATGTGAGCCCTTATTTTGGTTTGTGCGCTTTTCATCGCTTGACACAATGTTGTCTAAACTCACATGGCTGCTCATTTTCAGTTCAGTCACCTCAGGTCACAAGACACCTGAGGACTCGGCCCAGTGTGGGAACGAGACGGGTTCCCTCTTGCAGATCGGACAGAGCAATTCCTTCTTGTCGCTTGCAGAGCTGGGGACCCAGGCAGGGGCGACTTGGGGAAGATGTTGGAAGGTCCCCAAATATTTGAAGCTTCGCTTGAAAGATCATGAAAGCTCAAAATGATTCAGAACTGCTGATCTGTCGGGTGTCCGTCCAGTTGCGATTTCCACATGCATCAAAATCACACAGTCTTTTTTCGCACTTTCAAGTGTGCGTGTGCAGGGACTCCTTAGGAACAAAAAACAATCATCAAAGCACATCGGTGTGTCCCGGGATGTGTGGTGCCCCTACTTGCTATGATTGATGTGTAATTTTTTGATAACGTTACACAAGTAGCACACTGGCAGTAAATGCCAAAAAGATACATCCACCCTGAAACAAGCAGAAGTTCGAGGCAACAAATCTGACGCATAGCTGAATCACATTTACCCCACAACTGATCGAAAGAGTGGTGAGTAAATGTTAAACACGTTTCTAGCAAATGTTGTGCTGAGTTATGTTTGCCTTAAAGTTTACTGTCTTTCATCTTGGACTATGTTGGAACTTGGAACATATGACAGGACGTAAGTAAAAGAGCAATATCGCCGTTTGTTCGTTGTAGTGTTCTTTCATGTTGTGTCAACCTTCTATGTTGATATCGTCTGGCAGCGTGATTTCTAATAGTATTTTCCCATCATGAAGCCCGAGCCACATGGCCCGTCAGGCACAGAGCATTTGCGGCGGGTTCATTTATCCTGGGCCGGACTCTTCTTGCGGAGCAACCGGTGCTGGGTCAGGTGAATGTTTGTGTCACCTGGCATCGATTCGGATTGTGTTGTTTGCTTTCAAATCTACCCACGATGAATGATCAATGATCGTCAGAATATGTCAGAATACCCAAGTACTCGTGGTTCATGATTGTGCTGATAATGGAAAATGGATTGAACATGGGTCATTGTAGTTTGATGCAGGATGGGAATTCTGCAATCTCTGCCGCTCACGAAACCCCGAGGTTCAACGACATCCGTCGTCACTGGAGCAACAATCCTCCCCGCCCCGTATGATACTGATGGGCCTGCAATTGTCATTCGGGCTCCACAATGCTGGTTTGCCCCGACGAGTAGCTTCACCAACCCCTGCCCGACCCCCGCCATACCGCCAGCAGGGCCGTTTCCCTATACATGCAAATTTGATCAAATTGGTGACTTATTTTCTCGCTTGCCTACGTTCAATCAGAATACTATGTGTTTTCAAGTTCCAAATGGAGTCGAAATTGTCCGGAGCTGTGTGAAGGGGGGAGCCGACTTCGCTTCCAATAAACTGTGCTCACCGACGTCTTGCTACGCGACAACGAGCACAAGCACATGCGAATCCCTTCCACCGTCACCGGGATGCTCAGATGGACGCCAGATTTTTTGTATTGCGAAGACAGACCCAGCCCCAAGCAACGGTGGTTTTGAAATCAGATGTTGCAGCAGCTCTTCAAGCAGCTCTTCAAGCAGCTCTTCAAGCACCGTTGCAACCACAGCAACCACAGCAACCACAGCAACCACAGCAACCAGAGCAACCACTGCAACCACTGCAACCACTGCAACCACAGCAACCACAGCAACCACTGCAACCACAACAACCACAGCCACCACAGCAACCACTGCAACCACAGCAACCACTGCAACCACAGCAACCACAGCAACCACTGCCACCACAGCAACGGCAACTGAAACCACTGTAACAGCGCTTGATCCCTCCACACCAACAACTACTTCAAAAAACACCACAACAACGACCACCGAAAGGGACACTTCAACCACAACCATGGCTGCAACCACGACCAAGAAGAAACCATACCACCGCCGAATCCGCCGAATCCGCCGCATCCGGCGTTTTCGCCGCTACAGCCGCTACTACCAGCATTGAGTCCTGCTCAAGAGTATGTGAGAGCCGGGATCGGCCGGGATAAGCAGATGCCTTGTTCCCGACATTGGCCTTGAGCCTTGTAGTAAGGTTTGAATCAGCACGTGGGCCCCGTGGGCCTTGTAGCAAGGTTTGAACCAGCACGCGGGCCCCGTGGGCCGTTTTGCGAGAGAAAATGCGATGATCATCGCGTCTGAGGAGGCTTAGGGTTGAAGCAGCCCAGTTCATCATTTTACCCATGGTTTTGAGATGCTAGGAGTAGAATTTCTAGCTGTGTCGAGGGATCCACTTGAAAAGAGTCAAGAGACGACCATCTATGGTTTTTTTATGTTTTTTTTCAATGTATATGAGCCATTCTGAACGAGTCACCCAGCCACAACCGTTATGTGAAGTCCATCACATGGGCACCGCTAGCATCCAGGTGAGCACCCATTGTATCGTCGACGCTGAGTGCCGCACGCGGGGTTGAACAATTCCGATAATTTCTAGGACCGTTTTGAACAAGATACACAATTTTAAGCAATTTTATATGTTTGTTCAACTTTTGAACTATTGACAGACATAGTAACATCATATATTATCATTGTATATTTGATTGTATGTGTACCTGTACAGTTGAAAATGATGTCCATTGAATTGATGTATACATATATATATATATATTATGCGTATGCATACAGTATATTATTGTATATATATAAATATGTAACAATATATATTTTTTACCCGTACCCCGCACGAACGAAGAATCAACTCCGTTCCTGAGTTTCAGCCACCGATCAAGAAGTGGTTGGCAAAGGCGCAAAATCACGCCAGACTGCCAGACATCACTGCCTTATACTGCGTTCATAGGGCTATACAGGCTATACATTCAACAGAAATTATTAGTCCACTCGTATCAACCCCTGCTCATTCTTGGTGAATTCTGTTGCGGGTTACATGACATTCATCTTCCGCGGAAAAAATGTGCTGTTGCCCGCTTGCACGTGGCATCCTCCTGGATTGAAGGAAAAGAGCAAGGAGATCCCCAGAACTTGCAAAGCCTTTTGTTTGAACCTGGGGTGCCCCAAAAATCCAGTGTTTTTGTTCAATCATTCTCCACATCAAAATTGCACTTTTAGGGTATATTCCATGTTTCGACAAACCCAAAAATCATATTGATGCTTATGACATTATAATATATATATATATATACATTATATTATATTCATATTTTACATATATCATTATATCATCATATATCCCATTCTCACTATGATTTCAACACATGTTTTTCTGGTTTTACACCATACTACAGCCAGCACTGTTTTTGAGTGCTTCGCTGTGTCAATCTGGGCAAGTTTCTGGCTCATAGATGGTGGCGCGTGATCGCCCCACACGAGGCGCGTGTTTTTGGTGCAGCTGGTGGTGGATAGAGTTCTTTGTTATGATCAGATGGGGGGAAACCCATGTGGCTGGGGGTACCCCAATAGCTAATGATTGTGTATTTCATGGAACATCCATGAAAAATCCATGGATGATGGCTGGGGGCCAGCCATTTTAAGAAAGCCACAGATGTATATAATTTGCAGGGTTTGTCGAACATGCAGGACACATCAGTTCCAGGCCAAGAGAATCATGGGGAAACTTAGATGATAAACAGTTGGACTTTTGAACTTGAAAAGTCTCTAAAACTTGAAAATATCCAGATGGAAGTAGTGGAATGTATTGTTTCCTAATGTGCTGGGGTTAAGACTGGGAGAAGGGTAATTGCTCCTTCGTCGCTGCCAAGAAAGAGCATGGGAGTATGCCGTGTGGACATTTGTCTATCCGTGTCCATGACACAGCTGAGATGCTAAACATGATTCAAGGTGGTGCTCCTCAGTTAGAAGTCATCATTCATAATATTTTACAAGTAAAACCCGCACGAGGCGGGTGGCGGAAGTTTCCAAAAGAAGAGAAGCTTAAGACTATAGGATCGAAACACAAGTTTTGCCTATAGGAGC
>BGPT01002072.1:61227-104316 GCA_003297045.1 Symbiodinium sp. clade C Y103 | reverse complement strand
AAAACACCATAGTTAGGTGCTGTTCTATGCCCAAAACATCATAATTAGGTGCTGTTCTATGCTCAAATCACCATAATTAGTTGCTGTTTCATAGATTGGAATGAGACCCAAAAAACTCTCGAACGGGAATTAACGTTCTGAACACTAATTAGATCGTGATGTCCCAAAAGAAGCTAAATCATATCTAGAACACTGATTAGCACTATACAGTGCAGCAGGTACTGTATAATTAGATTGTAGATTATTACATATATATATAATTATATATATATATATGAATAGAGAGACTTACATGTGTGTGTGTGTGTTCTCATTTATCTGTTTAAGTAGTTCACTACTACAGTATGATCCAACCAATTAAGACCCCATATCACTATGATATAACGATAAATATCTATGACCCCATGAGTTGGTTCGAAGAAAATCTGAACCCCATGGCCAAGCTTCTTTTAAAAAAGTAACCGCAAAATGACATGTTCCCTAAGGAAAATGCCATTTACACACACAGAGATTCAAATGTTACACATGATACATACCATATTTTGAGGCTTGTTCTTCCCATTTGGAAGAAAGCTGTGTGTCTATGTGGTGCTCCGCACGTTGCTGTGCAGGTATCACAGGGCGGAACTTGTTTGATCACAGAACAGCCTGCACATGAAAAAATCTGGAGGGATTACCTTAAAATGAAGGTGCTTTAGGTCTGTAGGTTTGAGGTCAAGTAAGCGTATAGTTTACAACATGTGTATATGTAAGTATGCAAGTATGCAAGCAAGTAAGTATATATGTAAGTATGTAAGTATGTAAGTATGTGAGTAAGTAAGCAAGCAAGTAGGTATGTAAGTATGTAAGCATGCAAGTAAGTAAGTAAGTAAGCAAGTATGTAAGTAAGGCAGGAAGGATGTAAGTAGGTAAGTATGTATCTAAGTATATAAGTATGTATGTATGTATGTAATGTGATGTGATGCGATGTGATGTAGTGTAGTGTAGTGTAATGTAAGTTAATGTAATGTAATGTTATCATGTAATGTAATATAATGTAATGTATGTTTGTATGTGTGTTGGTGTATGCAGGTAGGTAGGTAGCTAGCTAGCTAGGTAGGTAGGTAGCTAGCTAGAGCTAGCTAGGTAGGTAGGTATACGTATGTATAAAGTATAAATGTTTGCAATGTGTCTGCGTGCATATTTGCACCATGTTTGGCACTGCCCCCACAAACTCAGGATTACGTACAGGCTCTGAAACCAGAAAGAACATGAAACAATCGACACGGGGCATCATGACAGGGATGATCATGACAGGGATGAATATTTGAAACTAACATCCCCAACCATTTTTCTCAGCTCAAGTCACCGGCTCAGGCGCGTTTACATTCATGCGGAGCGTCTGCAACATCGGTGCCAAATTCTCCTGAGTCTGGAATCCTGATCTATGTGAAAGCGCCCCATTTTTAGGCATCAACATAATGCAGACCCCCAAAAATGGAAGGTTATGCCTGACAGCCTTTTCTTGCTCGAAATAATTCATTTAAATTCACCATTCAATGATATCAACGATGAAGGGGCACATAATTCATCATAATTCCACAATTCTAAGAATGAAGGTGACCCCTCACGAAAAAGGCACAGATTCAGGACAAACTTCGTGCCCCTGTCTGCACAGAGCTCTTATCTATAAAGACGGGCCATCCCGGGCCCTAAGCTTCCACAGCTGTTTGGGACGTCATTTGGATGTAGCACGATCCAACACGATCCCAGGAAAGGGAGGGAAATCAACAAATCCACACTACCAAACTACATCAAACAGTTGGATTTGGAGTATCCCTGAATATCCCTGATCT
Source organism: Symbiodinium sp. clade C Y103 (assembly GCA_003297045.1). Classification (NCBI taxonomy): domain Eukaryota; class Dinophyceae; order Suessiales; family Symbiodiniaceae; genus Cladocopium; species Cladocopium sp. clade C. Next base: position 102,481 of record BGPT01002072.1, on the reverse strand, counting down.
TCCGGAGCGGGTGGCAGGTGGAGCTACACTAAGTTCTCACCTCAAAAACTGCGCGAGTTTCAAATGATTTGAGCGAACATGATTGTGGACAGGAAACATCAGGAAACTATGGTTGTTGCCTTGCATGTTGTTACCTCCAAAAAATCAGGATTCCCGTGGACTTTCTGTAAATTGTTGTTTCAACTGATGGGAGTCCCAGAAAAAAGGTGCCCATGGACGGCAGCTCAGCTTCCACATAGCTCTGATGACCGATTTCCTCCTCCAAGACGTTCTCGATGTTCTCCAGCAACGAGGACTCGCGGGTGGTTGCTGGTAGGCTGCTGGCGCGTTTTGGAGATGGAACCTCCTCATCCACATCGATGAAACCTGAGAAATGGGATGCTGGGTAGCATCTCGAACGCAATGCGAATGCGGTTGCTACATCAGCCGAGTTTTCTTCTCTGGAGTGCATTTTTGTCATCCAGCCCGTTGGAAACATGATTTCTTGAGAACGGACTGGTAATTCCAAGTACAAGTCTTGAGGCTTCCCAGGTAACACACCTGGATCATCCTGGATCGCCATTCGCACCTTCAAAAGTTGGGAAATCGTTCACTTTTTGCCGTACAGAGATTCAAGATGATTCAAGTAAAGTTCAGTCAAACCAGGTCAGTTCGGACACAAACGGATTGCACAGCCGCAGCAAAAATTCGGTCAGTTTTAAGATTTGGACGGACGCTAAGTGCGGACAATTCAGAGTGCAACTAGAGCACACAATTTTGCACAACTTGTGCTGCACAATTTTAAAAGTGCCACACTTTCGGAATTTCTCCAAGAAAATCTAAACGCATCTAAAAGTGAAGCTTTTTCCGGTCTGGGCTTCAAAAACACGCACATTCGTAAATCCGGTTCACATTTTGCCTCACAAGATTCAAGCAGGTCATCAAAAGACAGCTCAAAACAGTGCCTTTTCTTTTGGATTCGAGCAATTTTTTTGGGAATCTCAGACGAATCATGAAAACGTGAAGAAATTAAAGCATACTACAAATTGCTGACCAATTGGTCCCACAGGCAACTATCCAAGTATAAACTTGAATCAACAAGTTCACGCAAGAAACACATTCTACAACAAACACTCTATAGCACACTACAATAACAATAATAATCAAGTACCAAATGATAAACAAATTGCTGACAAGCTCATTCCACATCTGCCAGCAAGACACTGTTCCTGTACCTCAACTTCAAACGTGCCATGTCTGTTGTTGCCGCTTCGGTCGAAGCCGCAGATTCAACTTGGGAATCTTTTGTTTGGGGCGAGTGAATTTCTCGATGTCTGCACGAGCCAAGATGCGGCACAGCAAAGGTTGAACAAATGCAACAAGACAGCAGCAGAAATGGCGAGAAGCCGAATGTCAAGATTGAGAAATCGGGCAAAATATGTTGTGCAAGCACTTGCAACTATATATACAAGTATCAAAAACTTGGTCCATCAAAAAGGGGTTTAAGACCCCAAACCCTGTGAGTCTTCCATTTGGGGACAAGCCCATATATATGTATATATATATATATCATAGTTGTACGTATGATATGCATATATAATATATACAAGTTCTATTTTATATCCCTTGATGACCCATGGGTCCCATCTCCGAGTCCCCAAGATCGACACCCAGCTGGCAAGGAGATGTAAAAATGATAGGCCTGACCGCTCCGGGGTACCATTGGTGGACTTTCCAATGTCCGTGTCCAATCGTGATGTTTGATTGTGTGGTATGATATGTCATACATATCTATTATTATCTATCTATGCTATTAGTTGGCCTGCTCAATATGAAGTTCCATGATATCTCGTCACATCAGTGGCAAGCAAATCACCATTTGTGTAGCTCTGGGGGTAGGCACAAGATGATAGAGGCAATCGCAGGAAATCCAGTATGATATACGGTACCTGTAACAACACTGATATTGTTGTAATCAAGATTAACATCATTGACAATACAATCACTGAAAAATCACCCAAACTAATGATTAAACTCATCGCAAGATACTGTAAATCAAATAGGCTCTGGCTTTGATAGGACAGCCTGGCAGCATTCTGTGCATCTAACATCATTTAACCAGTTGGAAACTTATGTTCGGTATGGGTGCATACTCCTCTCTCTCTCTCTCATTTTCTTGTGGGGAAAGCGCGGGAGGACCACTTTGCACAGGCACCACTGCTCCCAAGACCGCTGCGACGTGACAAACACAGGCTAGTTAGGTTTCCTTTCAAAAAAAAAGTTCAAGATTCTTCAAGTATACATATATATATATATATAATATATAGCTGATCCATGCTAAATCCATCTGCAACCATCCGGAAACATGCAGCTCCAAGATGCTGCCAGTTCGCTATCGCCCTTTGTATCTTCACCCCAGCCAACGGGACCCCAGACCTCTGGTACCTCAGGTGTAATCTCTGCCGCAAGCACCCACCTCGATCCCCGCAATGCTGAGGTGCCAAATTGGTCTCACTGGTTGTCAACATGGAAAAAATGAGAGTTAATCACTAGAAAATATCACTTATTTTCAATGTAAGAAAGTTGGCCTTAGTTTGTAAATAAATAAATAAATATAAATATATATATAATATATATAGCTATATATAATATAATATATATATATAGCTATATAATATATATATATATAGCTATAGATAGATATATATATATATAGGGTTCGTAAATGGGCATGCGATTTACCAAAATGGGGGTCACCAATATAAAGGTACTGCACCGGATGGCAAATATTCAATGGACGATTCATAGTACGGTAAAACGGATAGAAGCATGGTTATTTCATGGATCTATTTGCGGTGCAACGTGTTCAATTTTGCCACTTCAGGGTTGGTATAAACATGACGACGAACGGCCGTGTTTCTGCTTTGGTTTGCCGCATTGGATCAAACATCAAAGTGATAGATAAATCATGAGCTCCTTCTTCGTTCTCAGAGACCTAAAGGATCTCTTAAGCTGGTCAACCAACTGCAACTCTCACGTCTCAGCTCTTTTTTTCGAGGCGTCCTTCGCGATGCCACGACGAGTTCAGCATGGCTACCCCAAGACTCCAAAGCAGCGCTCATTCAGCGCATAACCCTCCAGTGGGGTATCATCCCCACAGGAGAGGCGGAGTTTGCAGTACCTGCCAGCGTTCGAAAGACTCCCAAATTGCTGTTGCCTAGAAGGTGGAGACACCTAGGTAGCAAAGTCTAGGTTAACCCTGGTTTATGGCATGTGCATGTACATATATATATATATGAATATGTATATATGACTAATATGAGTATGTATATCTATCTATCTATCTATCTATCTATCTATCTATCTATCTATCTATCTATCTATCTATCTATCTAATTCTATCTATCTATGTGTGTGTGTGTATCTCTCGAGAGTTTATGGTATTGATAGACCATTTTGTATTTTGGAGATGTTTGGAAAGATGTTTTACACATATTTACAAATGCTATTTTGACATTTCAAACATGTGGCCCCTAAATTGGCCGGTTCAGGTGGGAGCCTACCCTGGTTTAGTAGACGTCCATGGGCAAAGTCAGAAAGAAACCCCTCTGGGGATCTTGGGGAGGGTTCGATCCTAATCCTAGCATATTCTAAGCATCATTTAGACGCTCTGGTTCGCCAGTGAGCTTGCGATCTTTTTTTTTTGGATCCATTCGTTCTTCTGGTACCACAACCAACCCCCAAACCCAGGAAGCTTCACCTTGTATTGTATTATTGGCAATATCATGAAATTCTATGAACTTCTACACGTGAGAAGATGACAATCCATAAATCCCAGCTATTTTGATTTTCCCACCAGCCTACCCGCGTGAAGTGACCCGGCCCCCTTGCCTCAGCTGCATGCGACTGTTGGTCTCACCCGCCTTGTAGTCATGCAGCCACTCGCCCATGGGAGTGATGCTGGCCACCTGGGTTCGCCGCCTTTTAGCATAGCCCCAAAAAAGATGGAACAGTCATCTGCAACTTGTTAAATCAGCTCAATCGGATTTTGTGCGTTCTCATTATTCTTAACCTAACGTACACAATTCTGTGACAAACGAAGTATGAGTATGAGGAAGTTAATCATGTTTTTTTCCAAACGCACTTCTGATGGGCAAATATAAAAGATGTTTCCGCTTTACCGTGGTGTAATGGCATTAATCCAATCTTCCTTATCTTGAACATGCCCATTTCAGATGGGACCCAAAATGAAGAGCAATCCAATACCAGTACCCAATACCAAGCCATAATGTTGTTTCGGAGCCTTTACTATTAGGCGGAAGTGATCAATCAAACCACGCATTCTTCTGCTTGTCGTCATGACTAGCATTGAACTTTACTAAACCATACATTTTAGTGGCTTGATCACTTTGATTCATACCCTGGCCCAAGCGGATGATCCTTTTGGAGGACCTACCCCAGTATCATCGCATGGAAGCTGCACCCACTTCAGCAATTTTTGTTCAGTGTCCAGACAGTCACGCTTTTCCGTAACCACTCTCCCCGTGCTGTTCATGGATGAAGGGCACTCTTTTCCAAAAACACGCTGCAAAGCGTAAAAACTACTTCCTGGTTGCAAGTTCCTCTACCTGGGTTTTTCGCCCCAAAAAAATTGACCCCCCTGTCGGCCGGCTAGAGGTTTTTTCTGTTTCTATATTTTGGAGCCCCACTTTTTGGCAGGTTCAGAATCTAAATGGGTGTATCTGAAAATGGGCTACACTGCCACCCCAGAATCGCTTTTTGTTATGGGGAAAATAACGATAGATCATTGGAGGTTTGGGACCCCTCGGCTCTGCTCCAAGGGTCAAATCGTTTGCCATCAATGGTCGCGAAGGCCTCGCTATCCTGTGGCTTGCTGATGCCACTGGGGCCTCCTTTAGACCGATGTGTCAATCAGAGCCATCACATTCTTGAAGCAAAACAATGAGAGGGTGAATAATCACGAGCCAATTGCTGCAAAAATGTGTCATCCACACTAGACAAAATTGATGTTTGTCATTCTTCTACCATCACGCTTCAACATTCGACTCTACTTGACATGCAACATGTTTTGTAGAGCTAGGGAGGTTATTAAGAATCTCTGATGGATTACACCTCCCAATCAAGAACCACCGTGTTTAGATCACATTCCATGCTGCTCCGGTTCAACCACAATATGGCCTCCATGGATGATGTTTGTTGAAGAGAAACTTGCCACCGGCAAATTAACATAGACCCTGAAAATAGCCAATGTTTAGTGGAAACTAATCTTCCAACCCACCACTCATGGCAGGGTGAATGATGTCCATGTTAGTTGGCGGGATTGCTATTTCCACACATCTTGAACCCCCGACCCCAAAGGACCTGCTGGTAGGTGTCGCGGCTGTCTGCTTGAGTGAGTTGACCATTGCTATCCAACAATTTGAAGTAGTTGTACTTGGCCTGCATGAAAATCAGAAGATGACTTTTAGAAAAAAAATGAGCCCTTATATCTTGAGTGGAAAGTCAAAAAAGGCACACGCTAGCTGGCAATAGGGTATCAGCTATCACGGTTGGTCCCAAAGTGGGGGAGTCACCTGAGGCACCATCCATTGGAGTAGAGTAGAAGCTTGGTTTCAGGCTTGGAGTTGGGAAAGTGAAAGAACACAGTGGCTACCAAGAGTGGGAATGTGGAACGTCCTGGCACCAGAAAAAAACAGCCGCGTTTGTGCCTTTCCACTTCCCAGACGCTTTTGTTGGAATCCAATGATGGCATCTTGCCATGGCCACATCCAACCGCGTCATGCAACCCCATGTTGTTTTGGTTCTTTATCAACTATGACAAATGTGACACAAGCATGGCACCATGATCATGGGGCGTCCTGAAATTACCCTCCAACAAAGTGTAACATCATTAATATCGCATAATTATTTTGAACATTCATGCATATTTTTACTGTCCAGTAAAGTATGACATGATTATCAAGCGGCATCATTGATGATTAATAGATATTCTGAAAATACAACATTAAAGCAGATCATTTTCCGAGCGGCCTCCCCGTCGCCCAAGCGAAAGGTCGCATCTGCCGTCCTGTGCTGGTGCTGGAAGGGGTCGAACCATGCTGTCGCCCAATGCGCCAAAAAAGGTCAAAACCTTCCCACCAAACTACACTGTTTGAAACTTGAGGAAACTGATGGAAACTTGAGGAACTTGATGGAAACTGCAGAATTGAGAGTCCTTTACATCCTCTGGATGGGTCCAAGCTTTTCAACTTGTTTGGCAGGGATGTTTCGCCGATTTATCAACACCCATATCCTCTCAAAATGGTTCTGTCTAGTTGCAAGCTTCAGTCATCCCGGCCAGCACGACTTCATGATACTTCATGCGGCATGCATTCACCCACAATGCAATACGAGCATACTCCAAAAGTACGCAGTTGATGCTACGAAAAACAAGGGAACAACGCCTTGAGGCGGGCGTGGGTTTTTAATCATTGTGGTTTTGGAGTTTGAATCAAGAATGAACATGAGATATATATATATATATATTTATATATAATATATATATATATATATATATTTAATTTACAGTGCATTGTGCTTCCTCGACATGAATTCTTGATATCAGCACTCACAGGTCAACATCTGAAAAAAAAAGTTGCAGCGCATCAAGTTCGGCTGTCAAAGTTATAAAGTTGACATGTTTTCTTTGGTTCTTTGTCTTCAGCTTCCATTCTTCGTTTTGAAGAGTTGACCCAACTTTTGTACATACTTATGTAAATAGCAAGCATCTGCAACATACATGTGAACATCAGCAACATATCAAATAACGTTTATTGTTCTTGCCCCACCTGTTGCAACGTACGACAATTTGACCCGTATGATCCCTTATGTGCAACCGTCTTAAAGTCGTCAGGGACGTTATTACACCCCCCCCCAGCCCCCCCCTGTTGAACCTCAGCGAGCATCTGCAACATACATGTAAACATCAACATGCATGTAAACATCAGCAACATGCGAAATGAGGGCACACAGCAGTTACATGGAAAAACTCACGTCCGCCTCGGGGCGTTGACCCCAAAAACAACATTTTGCACTTCTTCCATCCCCAAAAGTTATCATCCCCCAAGCCCACTGATGTCCACAAGAACTTGTCGCCACCCAGCCAGCTGCTCTGGATGAATCGGTAGCCCCAGTGGGGCCCATAGTGCCCGAAGTAGCGCTTGGAGTATCTCAGCGTTGAATCACTGTACGCTATTCCAGGCCTCCCTGAAAACCATCCATGTGAGTCGGGGTTTATCATGATCTATCTGCAATTCGAAGGAGCATCAGCAAAATGGCTCGAGATTTCCGAAAGAACATGCTTTGATGTGTTTGGAGTCTTTGAGATGTTTTGATATGTTTTGTTGGTGATTTGGGGATGTTTTGCTCAATGATCAAAGTCAAACCACATCAATCTGATGTTCTTAGATTTTCATTTTACCAGGTCGCTGGTGTCCTGATACTGTTGGCGAAGATGAAGTCATGCCCAAACATGGGATGAATGATTCCCCCAATACGGAATTCTTCATTCAAGGCTTTTGTCATAAATATATATATATATAATATATATATATATTTGAAAGACTACCAATTTTGGAAGCATCGCGTGGCAGCAATTTCATTGTAATAGCCTTTTGCCAGTGCATGTCCATGCTTTATCCCATCAGGGGTAAGCAGCAAACAACTAGCCATGAAGCCTATTTTGTTTGGTTGTACGCGCATGTTACCCCCTGGCAATCAAACATGGCACCGGAACATCACCTATAGATCATTCCTAGAGATGTTCCCATTAAAATGCCAAATCATAGCAACAAAAATCAGCCATGCTTGATTACCGTTGGGTATATCCTATTATATCGGATTGCGCCAAGTTGCCCGCGACCCAGGCGTGTTCGGCCCCCATACCTGTCAGTGATTTCAAGCCGAAGCCTGGGATCTCCTGCTGCATGTCATCTAGTAATCATGGTTGAGGATACAATAAAATCAATATAGATAATGTAGGATATACGCATTACCATCCTCCTGGGATCATGGCTTACAAACCGGAAAAAGAGTTGGTTTTAAACCCTATCTAGTTCGATTCACCTACCATAAACCTTAGCTTGCCAAGCTATGAACCAACTTAGCTATGGAAATCCATGAGTTTCCCGCTCCGGAAAATGATCCACATTCATGGTGGATTTTCTATACCCGTAGCACTTGACCGGTATATATATATATATCGGATAGCACCAGTCTTGGGACTCACAAACTGGCTCTTGTTGATATCAAACACACTTAAAAAAGAACAACATACATACATTGTCATACTAATATGAGCAGTGCTCAGAACCTGAAATGTCATCTCTGTGCTGGTTAGTTGATAGGGGTTCCCACAATGGGTTGGAAGAATCCTAACCAAGGGGTATAACTGTATAACCTACTGTGCTAACCAATCATCTATTGTGTTTATCCATCATATTCCCATGTTGAGCGATTAACCCCCTGTAAATGATTGTTGAATCCCACCAGATCATTGATCAACGAGGTGCCGCGGTCACTTTACATGTTTCTTGACTTAAGTACGGCTGAGTCACGTCATGGAGAGCTCCAAATCTGGGCGATGGATCACGGCATCTGTACTCTGCCCAGCAGGCAGCCAAGAGAAAACCTAAAGGAAAACGCGACAGGAAAACAATCATTATACATATAGCCTGTATCTGCGTACCATACATGCACACACACACAGATATACATATATATATATATATATACATATGTGTACAAAAATATGCGTATATACTGTATATATATATATATATACATGTAACTGCATGTCAACATACGCTAGATCTTTTCCACCACTGTACATACTTTACATGTTATCATGTATATATTGGTCCTGTTCACATTGATATGCCTGCACAATTGTATGGAGATTACCAGGACATTAAGAGATTTAGACGCATAATATCTATTAAGTATAACTTTCAAAATAGCAACAATAAGAAAATAACAGGAAACAGTAACTCTGTGGTAACATAGAACAATTCATTGCCTGCCGGAAAAGGTTATTGGGTTTATTCGCATCATTTGATGTCAAACGGATCAATGTAATTAAACATAATTAAACCAAACGAAGCCCATATCCGCTATGGCAATCAAACTTGAACCATACAAATGGTGGAAGCCAACATGAATTATCGGAAGTGTGAGTGTGTAAATAACAATTGAGTAGCGAGGTGAGCCAAACTTTGCACTAACTATATGCGGCTGAAGCAGGATCATCATCCTCACCCTGCGGACGGAACGTAGAAACTAGTTCAAGCATGTTCAAGCTACACCTACCATCTGGAGCGTAGCAAGGAAGGCCCAAAATCATGGGTTTCTCACCTCGCAATACGTTCGGACAAAACAAACAAACATTTTTGGCCGGTCTATCTTCGACTCTACGGAGTGATGAAACATTATTTTTTTAGTAGAATTTGACCCAGGCAGAATTTCAACCCGCTGGGAAGAACTGACATGTATACAATCTTGATGTCTTTCACAACTCGCACGGTTGTAGGGTCATTTCAACAGTTCTTACAAGTAGTAAGCTGCATTTGGACCTTAGAATCAGGCCATTCACACACGCTGCCCAAGCCCAGACACATTCTTATTCTTGAATTCAACCTTCATGTCCTGGAAAAATAGAACAGTCATTGGATTGGTCAATGGGAAAATTTTAACCGGAAACCATGGTTTTTCCCATGAAATATAGGGGTTTCCTATGAAATTTTCCCTTCAACCAAGCCAGTGAAACAGTTGGAACAGCAAAATCCAAAGGTCGTTCCGTTGTGGCCTGGCCATCAGTCCTTGCCAAGAGAGACATGGCCACCTCCAGGGCCATCCAAAATTTGAAGTCGAGGACCAGAAACCTCCAAGTGAGATCCCTGGCAACGAGATGGAGATGAACCAGGGCAGCCGGAAAATTCTGAGTTGAGATGATCAACAGAAACTAAAATTAAGATTCAAAAAAACCTAGGGTAAACTGGTAAACTAAGATAGATGTTCACCCAAAGTTCTGGTACAAATATTTCTGGGTTTTCTGGTCATATCATGTCATGTCATGTCATGTCGAGTTGCAAGCCGGAAAGTACATTGCTGCAAACGTACTGTGGGTTGCTCGCTGGCCTCGGACTGCTTCAGTCTTTCATTGCAGTTTTCTAACCTCAGTTGATCTCGATTTCTGAAAGTGACTAATGCCGAAACATTGCAAACCATAGCCAGTCACCCACGGAGTTAATAAGGCCAAACTAGATGTCACACGCAATCCTTGTACTGTAAACCAAGTTTTGGATCATCTTGGGCAAAAAGTACAACACACCTACATCTGGCAACTGACCTGTGGGATCCTTCAGGTACAACTTGAATAGCCTAATTACCCTCCAGTAAACTAACATAACTATGGAAAATCACTATTTATTCATGGGAAAATCCACTAGAAATGGTGATTTTCCATAGTTATGTTAGTTTACCAGAAGGTACCAAGCAACCTGGCCCAGTTCCGTGTTCCATGTCCGGACTGTTTTTTTCTGCTTCATGCTGCTGCTGCGCTTTCCCAGGTGCTGCACGATAATATGCAGTTGGTTTTTGTCATGTCAGCGGCGAGATGATACAGCACCCAAGGAAGTTCCGTGCAGGAAATCAATCATTGATTCATTGATCATCCTTTGATCATGAATCAAGGGGATATTGGAGATTCAACCACCCCACCAATAAAACATGACTGTGACCGTCTGACCCCCCCAATAGCAAGGGTTGATGGAGGGCTTTTTGACCACAACGTTGGTTAAATCCCCATGACATCAGGCATTTGTCAACGGGGCGGGGGGGACCTATGACTCAGGCATCAGCTTGAAGTCTCCGGGACTCCTTGGATATATTGGGTCGCATCACCTGCACAGAATGTTGAATGTTGTTAATTAGATACCTTCTGAATTCTTCTGAAGTCCTGGCAGGATCAGTAGCTACTAATTGCTCCAAGACATGGATTTTGAAATGGAACTAACCAAAACCATTGGTTTTCAAACTCAGCTGGCCCAATGTTCGTTCATGTGCACATATATCCAAACAAAAACAGATCACTCTATGGAGTTGGCTCGCATCTTCGGCCATTTGGGGCACTATACATCAGTTTGTTTCTTTTTCAAGTGGATTCATCATGAAATGCATCGTGCATATTCACAAAAAAAATGCTGCACATATATATATATATATATAAATATATGTGTGTGTGTATAATATATATATATATATACATTAATATGTATCAATACGCATGCTACTATCTGCTGCTTCGTTCGGGGAACGACCCGCACTCCTCAGCTGTCGCATCTCCCCATGTGAAAACCGCAAAGCCAAACCGCAGCGGCCTGAGGACGGTAAGATGAAGCGATGGGACTTTGTGTTAAGCCAGAATGTTGCTGTAACCATTATTCAAGCAACCCCAGCTTATTTTAGAGGTGTCAATTCTATAGAAGTACTTTATCACATGTTTTTGGGAGGTAACTAGGAAATTTACTAGAAATCTGGAACAAATCCATGTAAAGTAGGCTCGCATCATTGCAGAATACGACCAATGCTTCCCTGATGGTGTCGGGGATGTGAGACCTGATAGTAATGATGAGGGTTCACCAGTTCACCATCATCACATCATCTCAAAGTCTGAGAATATGACGGACCGAAGCAAAATCATCGCATTTCATTATTGATGTGGGTGAGAAGTGTCTGTGACGAAGCTGGATGGTTGAATATGCAAAATGACCAACGCAGCTAGTATGGTTGTATGTACATAAAATGACCATAATCTATAGGGTGTACAGGCGGTGTAGACGTATGTTACATATAGCACCCTAACAGTCATTGTCATTGTATTTATGGATATTTGCTGCCATCATACATTCAAATACTTCTCAACAATCATGTAACCATAAATGTAACTAGTCTAAAAAAGTAATACAACGTATAAATGTAAAATGATGAAATAGTTACATATACGGCAATTGTATAATATATAATTACATGATTTATGAATCGTAATGAAAGGTAATGGAGAAACAAATGATAACAAATGCAGATTTGCCAGCTTCACCCAGCCCTTCTGCAAAAACGGCTACCCCCGCACAGATTTACGCCTACGCCCCGATGTCGAACTTCTGCCCTGTGATCTCCTCTGAAACCTTCCACAGCCGCACCGCCAGGTCCACATCTTCCGAGAGATCCGAAGGCGGAGTGACCACCGGTGGACCGTAGAACCCAAAGCGCTTGGGGACGAGGTAGTCACCGTTTTTCAAGGTCATATCCTGAAGAACCCCATCCATTCCCATCCCCTAACACGTCCCATGACAAGGGACAAGTACTTGACCCCTAGGAAGGTTTGCAAAATAATGGGGGAAAAGGATGGAAAAGGATTGATGTTGATTATGCCTAAACTTTCTGGAAGCCAACTCAGCCAACAACCGGGCGTAGGATGATTTAGGATGTGCCTTCTTTTCATCCCTGGCTCTTCTTGCCAGGCTTCAGAATCATTGACGAATATTGAAAAACATATTACCCTTAGAGGTAATGATTGAAGTCTCTGGGGTGGACATCAAAAGTACCTGAAGCTATCATCAGGTATCTGTTGCTGCCCTCATGGTATTGATGGACAGCTTCTCGTTCTCTTCAGAGATAAGGCCGGTCAGAAAATCCTTCCCTGAGACAAAGCAGGCAACAGGTGAAGAGCAAGTAGCACAATAAAGCTGAGCTGGTTTAGCACACTCCACGCCCAAACTCTGGCTAAATTCACATAAATTCACCATTCCGCAAGTGGTGTTGTGTGAAAAGTCTCGCACCCCAAAAAACCTGAGCGCTTCAACCTCCGCAACAATGTTGGTAAACAGGTGGACCCAACAATTCATATCAATTAATATCACTTAATAAACAGTCATTTGGGCATGTTTTTTTCCCCATGTTTTACCACCCAATGACCACAACTTCGACCATCCATTGTCACATCTGCTCAGCCCAGCTGCAGCCAGCGAAGTCGCGGTAGAGCCCGCTTTTGCCGAAGCCCGGCGACAGCGACACTGCGGTGATCTTCAGATTCTGGGCCTCGCAGCGACGGCCGATCTCCTTGGTGAAGTAGATGTTGGCCAACTTGGCTTGGAAGTAAGCCTCCAGGACTCCAGGTCTCAGGTTGAAAATGGCCTAGGAAATTGTGTCAGCCTTTAGATTTTGTTTGGTATCTTAGCAATGCTCTCGTGGCCAATCATATGTGAAAAATTGGGAAGACGTATGAAAACGTCACTACTAAGCAGTAGGGGGATGGAAAGGGATCGTCTCCGAAAGCCACATACCACCCTGCAGAACTGGCTTGGGAGGGGTGGAACTGGGTAAATTGATGGAAGAATACATTGGTAAATTGAGGGGCACCCTGACGTCACAAGATTGTGTCATTACCTCATGAGAAGACTGAATCGAAGTCAAGCTTAAAGGGAACCATGCGCGCGACAGTGTGCTGCCAGATCACTGTTGGGCCTACCTCACCACGGCAACTGGAAAATGTGACTGCAAGAAAAGGCAAAACTGTGTGTTGGTTGCAGCCTCAAATTCTGCTATATGTTTTATGTCGTGTGTTTGATGTATTGTCATTTGTGTATTATCATGTACTGTAATATCTAAATATCTCAGGTCTCTCTCTCCCTCACTCCGCATCGCCTTCAAACAAAGGCTGCCTCAGCTCACCTGAATATATCATTTATGGAAATTAAAGAATGGAGACTGATGGATGTGAATTTGGATGGCCCCTCCTTGTACCCCGTTTTTATTTGCTTAGTGAGTTCAAATTGTTTAATTGACATTTTCGGGCCAATAAGATGGTTACGAACCACTTGTCCCCAGTGAACTCATTCTTTGCGCTCCAGGGCCAATGCTTTTCTGGTCAAGTCTCCGCTATTGTCGGATAACACTCCTTATGTTTGTAGACTATCCCCTGGGAGCCATAGCTACCGACTGCTCGCCATATTTATACTTTGTTACTTGATTCTGCATGCCAAAAAGATGGGTATAGCTACCTCTGGTTTACATCGTTTACATCCGTTAATTGTTATCGTGAAATCTCCGTTTGGTATGTGTTTGCTGGATAAGCCCCTAAGATTTCAAATGTTGACTGGTGTGTAACCCCTGTGATGGGTGTGTATGATTATACATCAAGCCCCATGGTGACTGGTAGGGGGCATCACATAAATTGACCAAGTCCTGACTCACCAACAATAGAACAATGCCAGGACCCTTGAAGATCAACATGTCCAGCTTTGAACATCATATAGGATCTATGACTGCCAATATTGACTGGCAGTTTTAGCCCGTCACAGCACGAAGAACTGAACGCCTAGGGATCCAATCTGAATAGCAACTGAGAAAAACAAACATGTCCGTCAACTACGAGTAGTGGTGAAGTATCACCCAAACCTCAAGTCATGACGACAATATGAGTAACAAATTTATGTAACATGGTGGATATGTTGCTAAAGTTGATTTTGTCTATACTCTATCTGTTTAATCATACGAGTACATAAATCAACCGATGAGGAACACGACCACCCCCGCCCCATCCATCCATCCATCCATCCATCCACCCATCCACCCATCCACCCATCCATCCATCCATCCATCCAATTTCGCACACCTCATAGGCGTCGTAGTCCCGCGTCTCCCAGTTGAGATCCTCAAAGTCTATGCCCTTCTTGGTCCAGCTGTGTCCCACGCTGGACACCGGCACAATGCGTGCCTGGATGATCAAGGGGATGGCCCATGGCTAATCTTGAGGAGCTGCAACAAGAAATAGTCAGGAAATATGCAAAAACATGAAGATTGCACCACCAAAAAGTGGCATTTAACATGATTCTTAAACATCATGTGTTGCTTCTTGCAACGGGTCCAGCAACATATGTTTTTTGGGAATGAGATCAACCAAGCAGATATGGGTAGACAAAAAATGACATGACTTAACTACCCCGATAGTTTGAGCAATTTCAAGGTGAATCACGGATAGAGATAGGGAAATTCAGCAGCAACAAGTAAACATTTCAACTCAACAAATTCACGTGTCAAGAATCATAAACTATATTACAAAATGGATATTATTTTCAAACAATTATATAGTGTACTTTATTGCGAATTGTACTGTATTAAAAGGTATCATGTATATGACACATATCATGGTACATCAAAAGTGTGATAACATGTAAAGTATTTATTAAGCGCGAAAAAAACATCATGAACATTGATGAGCCAGTACCAATCGACCAAATCTGGTACCCCAAAAAAAAAACGGAACAACCTGGGTTCATCACCCGCCAAGAACCTGCATCCTTTTGCGGGCTCTCAGCAAGAGGGATTTTTGTTGCCTTGATTATTTCAAAACATTTCACAATGGAATTTTGTGCTTCTGGCTTTGCAAGCCGCAAAAACTGCATTGAACTATTGAACATCGTTTTCTCCTGGCATGCAACAGATTAAGATGTCCCATCTTTGAGTCTGCCCCAGGAAATCCCAAAAGCCTGGCCAACAATTGCAAAAAATCACTCTTTTCAGCCCGCCAAAGCGATTTCATTCATGTTATTGTTGCTCAACATCCCATTGTCGTGGTGATACACCCATATTGTGCATGTTGCTGTTGCAGGAAGTGGTACCCCAAATCGGCAACTTGGCTTACAACAAGCTTACAATTGATGGTTTATATTGAATGAATATGTTACTGAAGTTGAATTCGTGTATGATTTACACACATGTGCGTAAATATTGTGTCTCTTTCCCCACCGCCTCCTCGGACAACATGGGCCAGGCCAGAGCAGTGAAGAGGAAATGACCAAAGTGGCACACGCCCATTGTGGCTTCCAAGCCTATGGCTGATATGGCTAGGTATGGAGAAGAAAACAAGAACAACGGATACACATTGGCCCAAACCCAAGAAAGGTTTTGGGTAAAGCTATATACTCATCACAATTGATGGCTCTGTTCGGCGATTTTGCCAGGATTCTACTTTCTCGTCATTTTTGGGGTTACTAATTTACAAAAAAAAATGTACTGTAATTTATATATACATAATATTGTATATCATTAGTAAATATTACATATATTATACATATATGTATCTCATATATACTATATTAATAATATATATATATACATTATATATATACATTATATATATATACATTATATATATATATATACATTATATATATATACAGTATATATATATATATACAGTATATATATATATATATACAGTATATATATATACAGTATATATATATACAGTATATATATATACAGTATGTATATATATATATACAGTATATATATATGTGTGTGTGTAGAGATAATAATAAATATGAACTAATCATGAACAATCCATGTCGTCTAGTATCGTCGCCAGCCATTTGGCAGTGAAATTCCCAGCATGGCTCCAATCTGTGCGGCTGCGAAAGACATCCCCAAGCCTTGACCCCCAGACTACTTAAATATCACTTTAAAAATACCTGGAAAATGGCTCTGAGTAGATCATCCCAGCTTACTTTAACATCTTTTTACTTTAGTATTGTAAATGGTCCTGTGGCCGCACCCGGGCCTTGCTTGGTGCTGGCCTTTTCCAGGTTGAGTGCCCCAGCGTTCAAGATCAGCGCATCGAGCTTGGTCCTCCCCAGCATCGAAGACAAATCCTGTAGGTCTCAAGGGAGAAGTGGTAGATGTCAGAGAGAAAGGTGCCGAGATCAAGCAAAATTAGTTGTGAGATGTTGTGTATCATGCTTGCAGGGCCTATCATGGATCTAGTCAGAAAAGAACTATAACATGTGATGATCATGGGCCTGATTGAAAATAGGGTGCCTCAAAATCAATTGGTGTATCATGGTCCATCAATGTCATTCAATTGTCCACCAAATGTTCACTTTAAAATTGAATCCTGTGAGGTGTGCCGTATGCCCCACACACAAATCCATGGAGTAACAATGTGCCTTTTCGAACCAAAGAACCATTGAATCTGAACCATTTAGGAGATAACCAAGCGCCCGATTTGTTCATTTGGCGACGCGTTTCAGTACTGGGAGGGCCTTTCGAGGCATCGAACTTGCAGGCGATCAGTGGGACTAACATGTGATCTATGGCCCCACCATCCACACACCTCGGTGTAAGGGAAAAACACCATGTAAGGTGAAAATTTCATAGCATTGATTTTATGTCAAGGGACTGTCTAATTTTTGTTGATCGTGAAAGCTAGGAAATGTAAACATTGCGATATAACTTCTGGGTGCGTTGCTCCGATATATTGAGTTTCCATCCCCATATCTTGAACTTCTACTAGTATAAAGCAGTTCTCATAACTTCTCCAGGCGGGGGTGGGTCAAAAATTGGATGAAAAATTGAATGGGTTCAAATAAGAAAACACGACCAACTCAACTACAAACGTCATCTGCGACTTGTCCCCCAACTATTGCTGGTCAAACAGGCTCAAAAACTACGGTAATCAACCGTCTCCAAATTGTGGATTATTAAAAAACATGTTCAGTTTTATGTTTTTTTTACACCATTGCATTGTTGGATTTTACTACTCCCATCATCCTTCCTTTTCTTGGAAAATTCCTCATGTTTGTGGATCAAGTTCGCACTCCGCCGCGTCCTTGGCGGCCTTTTTCACCGAGTCGAAGTCAGAGAGGTCCAATTGCAGGAAGCACAGCCGGGGGTCATTGCCTCGTGAACCCGGCGTGAACCCCGATGAAACGAGGTTCTAGAGGTCATAGATCATAGAACCTCATACTGTAATATCATAAATCATGTATATCAATGCCCATTTATATATGCATTTGTCACATAAAATGTGATGAGTCAAACTTCAAGAGGCCTGAGTCATGATGTATTATCAATTATTGTCAGAAATCATTTCAAATCAGAAATCATCAGTTTTCATGCCATGCATTCTTCAGGCCCATTCGTTCCCACCAGGTCCCTAGGCCCCAAGGCCATTCCCAGGCCATCCCCAGCCCCACTCCAAGGGGCCCAATTTCTTCATGGCTTCCTCGCATTTCTCTTTGGAGCGACACGCCATGATGACCTTGGCCGCCTTGGTCTTGTTGATGTAGTCCTTGCCGAAAAACACGTGGGACATTGGAACATTTTGAGGGGCAGCCGGCAACACACTAAGTGGCACCCAATTCCATTGACGGGAAGTGAAAGGGAGTTGGCTGTGGCCTAAAACCATCCTTTTTGAATCTTTTTGAGGGGTTCAATCCTCACTAAAACATACTAAAACCAGTTTTCCCAATTCCCCGGAGGGCCAAAAAAAAACTTGAACAAAATTATCATCTTTATAGTCTTCCCCCCACAAAAAAAAGGTCAAACACCCCCGAGCAGTCCGAGGTGCACCAGTCAGGGCGAAGCCCAAACCCAAATTGGCACCGGTGATGAGAACAGTCTTCCCGGTCTGGTCGGGAACATCCTGACGACCGGGTCTGGGGACATAAGCTGTTGTGTGTGTGTGTGTGTGATGAGGGTGGCAGTATGGACCAGTGTGGAAAATCAGCGGGGGTACCAGCCATTCATGAGATAAAATATGGGGATACGAGATCTTTGGAGAACAGGCCGAAGTGGGGATCTTCACCACCATCCATCAGCTATCAATCAGCTATCAGAAATCCAATATGATTTGGATTGATTTGGGGGTTAGCTTGGCATCTCGGGCCTCGTATGTAAAGTCCGTTGAGCCGGAGTTTCCCATGGCGTCAGCGACAAAGGGCGGTCACATGCGGTCACTGCGGAGGGCTGCAGCCAGGAGACTCGTGCTGGCGAGTAGCGGATTGGTACACCGCATGACCCCTGAATCATGTAATATGTTGAAACTAAGTGGATCCAACACACAACATGGAACTTGTGTGTATACATATACTGCATATATATATATTTATATAATATAATATATGCATTCAGTGTATATACTTATCAATATGCATTAGAAAATCGATCTCATGGGCTCGTTTTAACCGTTGGACAACCAGAGTTTACCTGGCCAGCACAGTACACAACCTGCCGCGGTCAGGTCAAGTACAGTAAATCCTGTTACTATCCGGCCATGGACCAACACCAACAGTAAAGAATGTAAAGAATCTCTATATATACATAAATCTGCTCATATAAGATGTATATACATACATATATATAAATAGACATATAGATACACATACACACACATATAGAATATACAATGATAAACTATGTTACATTATATACCTGTCTGTCGTTTTGTGACAAAGCCCGCGGCTTGTTCCGAGTTTCCCATAACTTCTCCAGGCCCAAGCAACTCAACCAGCTTCTCTGTAGCGTGGTCAAAAATCCACAGGGAGTGCTCCTCCACACTTGGGGTCAAGAAGACCCGTGCCTGTAGCCAGCTCGGGTGGTTTCAACCCATGACGAAACATGAATCAACGGGGGGGGGGGTCATCGTCCCACGTGTTGATGAAAAGCTACTATCTAGATTTTGCACATGGGTGTGCTACAACCCAAAACCCGCAGCAACTACAGGACGTGACTTGGGAAATCCTTCCCACTTCCAACTATGATTAAATGCCATCTCATATCTGTGCTCTACCTGAATCAGCCTGCAGCGTAGAAAATGATCTACTTCAAGATTATGTTCGAATTCAAAGGGCCAATTTCGATTTGCGTAGTTATGTTCAAATGTTGTTGGTGGCCGGTTCCAGGTTGATGATCATCCGTCCAACATTTGATGCTCTCAACCATCCCCAAGGTTAACGACTGGATCGCTGCACCATGCAGTAGCCCATTCTGAATTGTTGTCATTCACTGGATTGGTTAAAGGGAAAATTTACAGGAAACCTCTATATTTGATGGGAAAATCCATGGTTTCCTGTAGATTTTCCCTTTAACCAATCCAATGAGTCATAGTTTGTTTGTTTTATTTGGAAGATCTGAGTTTCAGTACCTGTACAAACATATCTTCGAAGAAGAAGTGGTACTGGAGCATGTCGTGCCAGCCCGCTGGCCATCGTGGCAGCCCCAGACCTGCATGCATCAGCTGGGCGGGTTGGCCCTGCGCTTGTCGACTCAGGCGATCAAACCCAACCTACTTGTATACTACTTGAGTCATTGAGGCACGCAAAACAATACAATCATAATCATGTTGAATTTGCGAAGGATCTTGCCAGAATTGGTTAAAACAATTTAAAACCAATTTTACAGAAGACTGAGGAAACTCCCATAATTGATGGGAAACAAAGCGTTGGTTTTCCGAGCAGGCTCCATGTTCCAAAAGTGATTTGATTGGATTATTGTTTGTTGAATATTGTTGATATCTAGTTTGTGATAGTTGGTTAATCCCAACATTCGAACTGTTTTTCTACGTTCTATACATGTTACTGACATCCCCAGGTGCGCCACCTGCAGTCTCCGGCCTGCCGCCTGCACCTGTGGTTGATCCGGCCCCATGGATGCCATGAAGCGGGGCCGGCAGGAGCCTGTTGGCAGGACCAGCAGGCAGTGACCTCTCAACTGTGTATGAGTGGATATCTCAGTTGATATGTGCATATGTGCGTAGCTATAAGATGCTATAAGTGGACATATGAAAATACATATCTATATATCGAAATGCCTAGCGGCCGCCCAGTGGATATGTGAAACTTAAGGGGTGCATTTCCAGCTATATATAAACGTGCGCCTAGTTTTAGTCGAAGAGGTTATCCCAACTTCCAGGGTTTATTACCATGTATACTTATATCATATCCATTAATCACCCCAACTGCACCCGCAGGTACCCTCCAACTGAAGACTTGGTGTCGATCAAAAAAAACGTGAGTCAACCCTCAAAAATTGTGATTTCACCAGCAAAAAAAGTGGTATCACCAGCGAAACATGCATTTACATTGGAATTACCCTCGTAAACTGACATAGCCCTGGAAAATGGCCATGGAAGCAATGGGAAAAAATCTACACATGGCTGCAAAATTAGAAAAGGGCAAACAAATTAGAACATGCATCACCAGTCAAATCAAACATATAATTCAAAAATGGAACATATATTATATACTATATACCCTGTAATTAGAGCTCTTCTGCAGCGATCTTCTTCTCGTGTTGCGGCCGAATATAGAAACGGTGACACTTCCAGACTTTGGTCTCCTGCAATCTTACTCACGACATCCAAGAGACCCTCCGGCAATCACAAACAATGGGAAATCCCGCAAAATGGAAGTTTATAGCTGGGAAAATCCTCTATAAACGCCCTCCCATTGCTGTTTATAGCTGGGAAGATCCTCTATAAATGCCCTCCTGTTGTTTCGGAGCCTCTCAGACCTTGTCTCAGACTGCGACAAAATGCTGCCATCCGCGTCGGTCGCGAGGGGACAAGCAGAAAGGCTTTTTGGGCTTAGAAACCGCGGTTCGAGACGTCAACAGCCACAGGATCCACAGGCAAAGGTTGGGTAAACACCAGCATACACCAGCCAAAAAAAAAATCAAACATGGTGATGGAATCAACAAACAAGCGCATCCTGATCATCTAGCAAACATATGCAAACATTGGGATATCGTGAGAAGTTGAAAGCTTTCAAAGGGCAAACTATGGAAATGGAATTGTTTTTCTGTATTCTAACTTGTTTCAATCCCTCAAAATCCATCTGGCCCGATGATGCCACTGATGTCACATCATGTCAAGCTTTGATCAGGTGCAAGTCCACATTGGACCGTGACCACATCTCACGACTAAAGCGATCCAACTTTGGGGGTCGATTTTGTTCCATTTAACGGTCTGGTACCCTCTGGTAAACTAACATAGCTATTGAAAATGGCCATTTATAGTGGATTTTCCGATGAAAAATTGTGATTTTCCATAGCTATGTTACCAGAGGGTAGTACCATCATGCCTTTTTATTCGGTTCAAATGTTCAAAGTCAAATCTATCTCCATCCCGCTCAAGATCATGTATCACTATGTGGCAAGTAATGGACAAAATGATCATGTACAACGGAGTCCAAACACACATCATATGATTGTCCATATTTCGTTATATTTCAATATATTTCATTATAATTCTATGTGTTTCTAGTATAGATTAAGTGTATGCTGTATGCGATATGTTCACACCATATCCAAGCGCTGATACCCCATTCCGCAAGGTCCCCGTGCTTTGCCCCGGGATCTGCCAGGAAGCTCTCCGCCAGTTCCTCACAAATTTTTATGGGATTTGTAGAATGGGATGAACCTATCAAGGTAAACCCACTGCCATAAACCTGCCATCTGGGGCTCTGGGGATGGTTTATGGTATTGGGTTTACCACATCAATCAGTTTGAGACAAGGGATGCTGCAAACCGTGGCAAAACATCAATCATATAGAGCAGGACTTGATATATGAGATGATATATGTATATATATTATAATTATGTATATATATATAATATATATGGAAGGTGCATACATGGATCAATATCGATATGGGTCTAGTGTTTCTGAGTGCTCGAGGGACGGAAAGATCGATTTGCGATGGATTATCACTTGGTTTGCGGGGCCAAGGTCAATGGATTTGTCTTGAATGCAGTAGGTCGGGGGTATCCTCCATTTCCAGGCAAACCCAAATGGTGTATGGTGTATTTATGTGGACACTACTTGATGTTATCACTTAACTTATGTTCGACAAAACATATCTATTATATATATATATAATCACACACTGTTACACACTGGATTATATATAATCACACACTGTTACACACTGGATTATTTCTGACATGTATTAATGTGTTTATAGCTAATTCATAGTAGATAGATGCATATGGTATATTAATATCGGCATATGGTGATAATGGGTGTTATACTGAAAATCTTGAGGAAACTGGGCGGATGTATGTGGATGCGATCCATTTATAGTTGTATCGAGTAGGGATGAGTAGGGCCATTTATGTCTAGAAGACTCGTAATTGCTCAAATATTGGTGTGTGAATTGAGACAACATAAGACAACATTAAATGTCCAACATGATGGGATAGTACTCGACTAGTCAAAACTACTATTAACTTCCAGATATTGACACAATGCTCGGGATGTTGATCGAAATAGAACTTCAACCATGAACAAATAGAAATTACTCATGATACTATTGACATGGGAATTTGGGCCCTGGTACCATATGTCCATTCTCACCCGAGATTGATTGGTTGATGGCAATTAACAACATCTCATTGAATTCCATTGTCAAGTTTCCAAACCACCACACGTGAGCCGCAACAGCCCATGGCTTTGCCGTGGCTGCCAAGCTGCTCCATCCAACTTCCCTTCATTCACCAGCTCTTGCAGGTGTTCTGCATGCTCCTGGAGGTACTGGTTCGGTTCTGAGCTGAGCCGCGGCTGACTCAACATCTGCGTAAAAAAACCTGTCTGGCACATTTCCTGGACTTGAAACACGCTTGAAACCTTCAAAACAACACCAGACCCCAGTAATGTTCACCATGTTTTTCAGGTGGAACACTGGTTCTGCTGACCTTGAAGAGATTGCACTCCAGCTCACCTGGCGTTTCATCATCTCCACTGGCCCATGGTTAGATAGATGTTTTACCTCGTAAAAATGAGGTAATTTTCCACAGCAAACTGTCAAACTAACTACCGGGGGATCTCTCCCCAACTCCTTCAAGAAACATCTTGGCTATTTGCAGCACAGTGGAATCCAAATTTCATTGGGAGCTCCTGAAGCATTTGGTGTCCTGAAACGTTTGGGGAGTTCCCAAAAACTTGCAATACAAACCAAGCTTTCTGAAGCGGCTGCGCTCGAAATTTGGCTGCTGCAGGTGTCTGGAGCATTCCTCTACCTTCAAAACATCAGTTTTTCCAGTTCTCCTACACCTGGCAATGGCAAATATTCACCTGCCAAAAATATCCAAAAATGATCCAACCAATTGGCCAAATATGCCCCATATAGGATCGTTGGGCTTTATAGAGTTACATACTGGCACATATTCATATTCCAGACACCCTCCAAATTTAAAATGGAACCTGACAAATGGGGTCTCAACAAGGACTTTAGCACTGGATATGGCGGTTGTTGATGTTCTTGGTGCTTTATATTGAACTCTGCCAATTTTTGGGGTGTACATTAAAAATCTGAGTGCAACAGGTTTCCATCTCCAGGCGCCATAATTCTTTTGGTCCGACGCATGAGTCACGGCTTCTTCGAATGGCACATCGTCTATGCGCAGTTGGCGGGTTGAGGATCACCTCGCGGTATTGGAAGCGAGTTTGTGTCGATGTGGCCGCAGAAATGGCTTTTGGATTGGGAAAATCATGGAAAATGGTTTGAGGTGACTTAGAGATTTTCCCTGATCTCTTCAGAAAAGTCAGGTTTTCGTTTGAAAGAATGAGCTCCAAATGACCATCCCATGAATTCATATGATTTCAAGCTGCCTCACAGTATCCCAAGGTGCCCCCGAGTCCCCTGGGGTCCCGGCCCAAGGCGCAAATGCTCCACTTGCTCCATGTGCAGGCAAGAACATCCTGAGATTCCCAGCATGGATATACCACTCATTTGCCTACCATGGCTGATCCTTCTGATCTATCCTGATGCCCCCAACATCTCATCACTAGAAAACACATATTTGATGCAAGGAGAGGATGATCTCTAAAGTTACATGCCCCAAGAAGTGTTGATTCGAGATTATTCGGCAACGGCTTTTCAGGATGATCAAGGGCCAGGCCCTCACCAAAATGCATTACTCTGAATATGTATAAAGAAATTGTATATGTATATATATGTATATGTAATTATATGTATAGATACATATGAGAAGTCTGAATGAACATGTATGAAATATCACCCCATCAAAATGACTAGGCATTGACCCATTACCTTGTCATTCATCACGAGTTCTCTACATCATGATACTCTTGCCTTTAATATAAGATGCCCCTGTAAGAACAAGTTTAGTATTAGATCTGTTCATTTTTTGGGGGCCAGTGACATAGTCATAGGGGTAACACAATAAGCCGGCCGGGATATGATGGGATTACCCTACTGCAATCAGACATGGCGAGCTGGAACATCCCACCGTTCATGAAGGTTTGTAGCTGGGAGAATCATCGAACTAAATGCGATATTATCCAACTATCCATGCTTGATGACACCGCAAGTTGCAGCCGCGCTTCTGTCTTGTTGGTCTGAGTGTTGGTCAATTCCACCTTGCCTCGGTGAAGCAAGGAAAGCTTCAGGAACAGATCTGAACGCACCAACTGGAGATGGGGACAGTGTCTTGCACCTATTCCTACAATAATCTTGGACTATTCTATTAACAATCCCGCTCTTTGCAGGCATGGGGGATTGGATCATGATGGCGATCATCTGAGGCGATGACTGCTGGTGCACTCCTCCTGGGTGCACACTTCAACACATGTTACCAAACAAAGATCACATGTGGCTCTTCAACATGTATGGTAATTAGGTGGTTCCACCCTCCTGCGAAACACCTTGGTGTTAGGGTTAATCATCCCAATTAGGACTTAACAATATTTGCAATCTATCCGCGGGATCTTCAGCATGTTTCAACATCCAAAATTTCCCCTGCCTGTTGCTGGAGTTCCCAGTTGCTATTGTTTGTATCCCTGTCGCTATAGACCTGTGCATCCACATACACAACAGACTTGAATCTATGTGTAATATATTCATGTCATGTTGCAGCAACCTAGCTAAGGGAACGCTTTAGCCGCACAACTTCCCAGGCCTGCATAGGGGTGAGCGGGTTTACAGCAGGAAAAATCCTTTGAAGCTAATGGACCAATCCAAAAACAGGTCATCCCATCCAACAGGCCTTAGGCTCCACCGACCCCCATGTCCTTGCTCAATCCATTGCAGCCCTTCTGATCTTCCACCGCCGTCTTCTTGCGGAAGTCCGCGCAAATTGCTTAGCAGAGGCAGCAGGTTGCAGCTGATGCGACAAGCGTATTGGATCGAGTTTGGAAAAAAAAGTTCTGGCAATTTCACCTGGCAGAAAATCTGGGAATGCTTTTTTGCCTGGTAATTACTATGCACTGTAATCTTCCAATCAACTGGTACATAGCCCGGTTTTTGAGGAGTGCTTTGATGGTTATTGACCAAAGCCATACCATCTTTCCACTGCCATGGCAGTCTATCAGGCCCGGGTATGTCCCACTACGGGATTACCATGGACTACAGTTCTAGCTGCCGAGATCTACAGGAATTCATCCAACATATCCATCTACAGTTGGCCCAGCGATTTGTAGATGATTGACCTATCATGAAACCATGGCCAGTTTTCATGGCAAACTCTTGGCTCCAACCGCCCAACCCCTGGGTCCATCGGGCCATCTTCACAGCAATCCGCATCGGTGGCACCAACCAACTCCTGAAAAAAGTGAAGGTCCCAAGGGGCATCTCTGCAGGCTGTGCCCAAGGAAAACCGGTGAAAGCATGGTGGTTTCATAGGGATTTCATTGGATTTATGCTGGTTTAATCGATTGACTCAGATTCATCGGATTGAATGATGATTGATGGGGATAATTATACTGGATTGTGATTGTGCAACCACAAAAATAATATAACATCTTTTTGACAGGAAACATTTCTTCCATTTTCTTCCAGTCCCTTATCCAGCAAGGTGTATGTTGGGCGATGGTATTTGAATCAGCGAAGCCAGGATTCAGTAGCGAGTAGTGGGAAAGCATTGCATAGGATCATAGGACTAGCCCAATCATGCACTTTCTCCTACAAATATTCTGACTCATTGTTGCCTTACTTATTATGTACAGTACCCCCATTCCTTGAACCCCCTTTTTTTACTTTCAATTTTGTGATTTAATTCAACATATTCAAATCAACCAAAAAACAACGAATTCTACGCCAACAAAAACTACTCAGGCTGTGATATATTTACTTACTATAGTTGAAACTTCATTCCCATATATGTTCCATATATGTTCCACACCTTTCCCATATATTAACAGGAGTTCCCCTCTTCACCCGGCACCTGCCCAGTCAACTCGGCCCGGCCTTGGGCTCTGGCTTCACCACCATCTTTCCACTGCAGCTGTGCAAGGCACAAGTGCCTGGAGTGGAGAAGATCGAGGTTAATATATGGTTAATATGGGGTTAATATATGGATAATATATGGTCAATATATGGTTAATAGTATGGTTAATAGTATGGTTAATAATATGGTTAATAGTATGGTTAATGATATTGTATGGTTATATGGTTCATGATAATATGGTTAATATTATGGTTGATACATAGTTACACTAATATATATGGTTCATACATTGCTAGATTAATGGGAAATGGTGGGGATTCCCATATTCAACAACCTCGATCTACTAGCTGAGCCATGATCTGGTAGCCTCAACCCCCGACTAACACAGTCCCTGAGAATGGCTGTGGTTAAAGGACAATAGTCTTCCAATCCCCTGTACCTCCAGATTTAAATATATAAGGGGATATGGATATCCATAGCTCGTTAGCTCCCACCGGAGGGATATGTCAATATAATACTTCACCAAGCTCCAAACTTCAGCCATTTCGGGATGATTCCCCTGATAAACCAGTGACATTGCAGTGAGGTCGTGACAATCTAAGCAAACATATGCAAATATGTTAAATTGCATTCCCTAACATATCTTCATTGTTGGCTATATGGCACTATACCTTGAAGATGGTGTCTCCCCACTTATAAGTTGGTTTACAAACCCAGTTCACTCTAGATTATTACCAGCATAACGCCTGCTTAGCCAAACTATCAACCAAGTTACTAACCAAACTTGGCGAGCACTTTGCATTCTACTCCAGAAAAATCCGTAGTTATCCATATCCCATTATATCCCAAGTATTGGTGGTGTATTCCCTATTATAATAGATAGTATCTTACTATCACAATAGGGTATAGATAGTATAGTATAATATACCCTCTGGTTATTTAACATAGCCATGGAACACCACCATTTCTTAGATATAGGTAAATCACCATAAATCATCTATAAATGGGCCGTTTTCCATGGCTATGTTAGTAATAACCACAGGGTAATATATCCCTATCTTGCAACCCATACCACAGAGCCAGGGCGCGACTGCAGCACACATCGGCGGTGTCACCCACCGTCTCATTAGCCGCGAGGTTTGGGGCATAATCACCTCGGATGGCTTGGGGGGATTAAACAAATGGAAGGGTTGACCGGCAGAAATATAAGAGGTTTCAAAGGGAAAATGATGATGAAAACACAAAAAATAGAGGTTTTATCGGAAAAATGATGAAAAAAGAGGTTTGATGGTGATAATTGAGATATGTCACCAATACTAGTTATTTTACCAGCTTAATAATGGAGTAATGGAGGCTGAACCTACCAAAATGATGGGTTTTACCTTTTACCCATGAAATACAATTAGTTACTTTATGTTACTTTTGAATTGTTGTTTTTATAATGGATTCAACAACAAGAATTGGAGGTTATAACCAACCGTTTAAATGAAATATTGATTGGGAAATATCACCAACGACATCAAGCAGCTTTGCCCAAGAATGGGAGATGACCCGAATTTGTGGCAAATGGTGATTTGCAACATAATGACCCTAAATGATTCAATGGGATGCCCAATTTTTAAACAAAGCCGCATCTCGAAATCGTTTTGAAGCTTACCGTGTGTGAAATGTTTCGTGGCATGCTGAGACTAACTTACGGAGCGTTGACGCAGTTCTCAACCCTACCAATTTTTGCCTGGCAAATTTGGTCAGCACAATTGGTGATGATCACAACTTTCAAAAACAGTCCCGGCGAAAAAAACGCTACTTTCAATATGCACATGACATCATCTGACTGCTACAGCCAGCCCTGGCATCAGCACTGCTCCCCCAAGGGTCCGCCTTTGAAAGTCCACGTGCTGCCCAAAGACCTGTGCACTTGTCCTGGTACTGCGAGCACTTCTTCTTGCAGCAAAGCTCATCACTGACACCAACCTCAGCATCGCATCCCGACCGACGCAACATGCAGTAGCGGGTAGCCTAGGGATCCCTTGATATCCCTTGTATACACACAAAACCCATGATTTCATTTAATTGTCACTCCTAGATACCATGCCAAAAAATATTTGGCTAGCGTATACCCACAAAGATATACAGGATATACAAATATATTGAAGTGGCCATTCAAATCATCCAAGGGGTTCACCCAGAACGGAAAGTCATGACATGCAATGCCCCCCGACTTACCATGCAACCAATGCCTCCCACTCCCTTCGCCAAGGAGCAAAGGATGCCACGTCAGGGTTCGGGGCCCAACCAGCGCTGCATTCGTACTTGGCACAGGTTCTTGTACAGCAAGCCTGAGCCAAAGACGACCCCCGTAGACCCATCCAAGGCAGGGATGGTCTATGTCGAAACATGCACTTCCAATTCGCTTCAAGAGTTCCATGCTATTTTACTGGAGGGTATGTTCCAACAGGATCGTATGTAGACAAATAAACAGTAAACTCATCCTTCATGTTCTGTTCTTGGATTCTTATGGATTCTTGGCATGCCGCCAACCCGCTTACCCGGTCTGGCCCATATGTTGTCACACAATGCCCTCCACCACACCACCGCACCACCCTTCGGGTTCGACCTGGTCGGTGTTTCCAAACTTGGTGGCCTGGGCCAGGGGCAGATGATCAAGGACACTGCTGAGCAATGGGAAATTCAGTCGGCTACAACGAAAACACATATACCCAACATCAGTGTCACAAACAGCTGATTTTGGCAAAAGGAACTCAGGTTCAATCCGCATGGAATGGGGGTTAGTCCAAAAATATCCAAAAATTAGGTATATACCCCAGAATTGCCATCGTCTTATATAATGTGGACATAAATACTGTAGAAACCAGGCAGGTGGGGGCACCCTATTTCAAGACATATCTGACCAAACTATCCATACTGGTAGGGTTTAATTCCTGGCCCCCTGCAAAGGATCAAAGCCCAACATGACAAGCACCTACACATACCTACAATATCCTACAATCAATGCCAAACACCCGCAAATACCTACAATATACACGGAGGAAATAATAAGCTCCCCAAAGAAATCAATTCCCAATCCCAATCATTCCACTATATAAAAATGTATCATATTTAATAGTCCCCCCCAAAAGAAATTGTTGAACCAGCTCATGTTTCCCAAACGACTGTGCCCCCGAGGCCCATCCGAGGCCCTTAGCACCCGGCCTTCAAGGGATCTGCTTGCCATCCTTTGCCACAGGTGTAGCCACCACAGACGGTGTCGCAGCACTTGTCTTCGGTCACCAGCACTTTGTCCGCCTTTTTTTGGGGATCAGTGAAGGGACTCATGTCGATTCAAAATCACAAGATATCACATGATATCACAAGCCCTAAGCCTATGCATCTTGTTGTGGTTTATAGATGGTTATAGATGGTACCTTCAACAAGGTAGACACACATTTTATCACCCATTTCGACGAGGGTTTTCACTTTTCAATATTAACATGGGGGTTGCCACACTCAAATCATCTGACTGGTTCTGGGCCATTCTGGGCCAATGATCCCATGGTCCCATGGTCCTTGGCAGGGGGTACTTCCTTTCCAGCGGGGCAGCTGATGCTGGAACAGGTGGGTTTGCAGCACTTGGCATCGGAGGGCTCGATGTCCAGCAATCCTTGGCCCCCGCAAAAGCTGAGCTCTTCTAACACCCAGGTCCTAGTCGCTAGGCAGTGGCTTATCAACTGATATTAAGCACCATACCATACCCCAGGAAGGGGCTTGTTGAACCCAACAGTGTAGCCTTGAGGGGGATGATTTTGAGATAAGCACCCCCAACAGCATTCAGAAACATCACAGTTCGCCCCCAAACTTGGATAGTTGTTGGTGTCAAGCCATGAGGAATCATCATGCCAAACAGGATGCACATGACACATGCTTGATCATACTTGACACCACCAACCAGTTGGGTTGTTTCCTCCCGCGGCCGCTGCTTCACTGGCAATGTAGGGCCTCCTTTTTCACTCCGAATCTGAGGTCGCTTTTCTCTCCGCCGCAACCTCGTCGAGGCGAGCAGTGATGATCTTCATACGCTGACTGGGCACCCAGTCCAAGCGACGGTAGCGAATGTCGGACTCCAATTTCTTGCCTCAGACTTAACTCAGAAGAAATCTCACAAAACATGGACAAATAATTTGCACATATGGGTACAACTGGATACACATGGAGCAAGTCAAGTCTTTGAACATTGGATGACAGTGGATGGTGGGCAGGTGAACCTTTTGGAAGCCGATCTGCGGCATCTGTTGTATAGGATTTCTCTCTCTCCCTCTCTCTCTGTCTCCATCGCAGGATTTGCCTTCATATGTTTTCTACAGCGCTGTATCTAAAACAGTCCATGACTGCTGGCCCTGGTGATGAGCCCACGCGAAGTGCCCCAAAATAAAAATGGGTGACATGATGAGATACTACAATACCCTACATATATGCTGCAATCCTGTCTGAACCGAACAACTATGCACATCTTTATACATCATTTTTACCATTTGCCAGTTTCTTAGAATTGGGTGCCCCATTCTGCCCCATAGTTGTGTCAAATGTTCGGCCATGAAGTCGGCCATATTTTGAGGTATCCACCATTTTGAGACACACCATGACACACTCATGTTTTGGGGTATGGTAAAACATGCTGTGGCACTTTGAACAAGTCTTGACATTGAACCATAATACTGGTGTTGTTGTTGTTGTTGCTGTTGTTGTAGTTGTTGTAGTTGTTGTAGTTGTAGTTGTAGTTGTAGTTGTAGTTGTAGTTGTAGTAGTCGTAGTGGTAGTAGTAGTAGTAGTAGTAGTAGTAGTAGTAGTAGTAGTAGTAGTAGTTGTTGTTGTTGTTGCTGTTGCTGTTGCTGTTATTGTTGCTGTTGTTGCTGTTGCTGTTGCTGTTGCTGTTGCTGTTGCTGTTGCTGTTGCTGTTGTTGTTGTTGTTGTTGTTGTTGTTGTTGTTGTTGTTGTTGTTGTNGCTGTTGCTGTTGCTGTTGCTGTTGCTGTTGCTGTTGCTGTTGTTGTTGTTGTTGTTGTTGTTGTTGTTGTTGTTGTTGTTGTTGTTGTTGTTGTTGTTTTTCTTGCTGTTGTTGTTGTTGTTGTTGTTGTTGTTGTGGTGTGTTTTTTTTAATAATTGGTTCGGACAGCCCTGACAAGGGCTGGTAAATCATGTTTTTGCACGATTAAGAGTTAAACCACCTTTTGGACAGTTCAACCCGATTTTGACCATTTGACTGTTTGATCCCGATTTTGCATAGATAAATCCCTACTTTGCCTGCTCACATCCAAAATCGGCTGGTAAAACCCTCAATAACACTCTTTATTTTGCTGCCTACATCGCCAGTGTGGGTAATAAAAACACCTTCATTTTGCTGGTTGAATCCCTTGTCTTGCATGTGCTAAAGGACCTCCAAAGAATTATAGAAACAGATTCCATTGATTAATATTTTAATCGACTATTGATTGTCGATTCCTCAAGTAGTTCCCCTCTGGTAAACTAACATAGCCATGGAAAATCACCATGTTTCGTAAATCAACTATAAATCGCCATTTTCAATAGCCATGTTGAATTACCAGAGGGTAGTGGATTTCCCACTGGGAAAAGGTCTCCCCACGATGTGTTGATCCCAGCTGCACAGCTCCTCCACCGCGGCGCCACGCGATGCCGCCCCTCGGGCTTCGGCCGCGTAGAGCGCGGGCTCCTGGCGAAGCCAGGCGGCGAAGATGTCCAGGGCTTCGGTGACGCGGAAGCGACGCCAGTCCTGGGGATGGTGGGGTTTGGGTGGCAGATGGTGGGGTTTGAAAGGTCAAAAACTTGGGGATTTCATGGGATTTCAGTGATTTAAGCAAAGAAACTAGAGGTTTTGTAGGCAAAGAACTGGTTAAATGGGAAGATAGGGAGGATATGTTACCGATTTGATCTAATCATCAAGAATTGCAGATTAACTATCCAAAATAGGGTTATTTCAACCAGAATCAATAGTGGTTTCATCATCAGGAATTGGGGTTCAACCATGTTCAACCATCAAACAGTTGGAGTAAATCAACACATAGCTGAAACAATGATGACGTAAGCAACAATACTCGTCTCTTTTTGTGGGTTATGGTGGTTATATGTGGTTATAATATGTTATAATATGCCGGAAGAAATATACAGTAACCACCAATCTATGACAGCAGCAAAAATCAATGCAAAAAAATGGAAGATTGGGATGCTGTTAAGCAGACAAACGCCAACGTCTGCCCCCTTCCAAGCTCCTCCCACCGTTTCTTCAGCTCATTTTGAGGTACAGCTTGCAGATACTCCTGGAGGCTAACATGCGCTGACCACCACAACTGCGGATTGCCCCTGCGAGTGGGTAGTAAGTCTTGCTGCGGAAGATGTGAAAATGAGGTTGATGTGTCACTTCATGCCTAGTGACAGTTGCTTCATCCAGATTTGCTACAAAGAACACTTGACCCCTGGAAAGCGAGAGCTTGTGAATGGCAACATGTTTCTCACTATCACCATCATCAGACTACTTGCACAGACTCGTGGAGATACGTTACCAAGAAAACTGACCTGTCCGTACACAAGTATATTTTGATATCACATGAAATCATTACACATCAGGGCGCAACCCGTGGCGACTGAACTTGCATCAGCATGTGCATCAACCAAATGGACTGGCCTCCATTTCCACAGATTGCATGGCTTCCTTTCAGGCAAGATCAAACAGCAAAAGATGCAAAAGGCCTGTGCTTTGAGCTTGTCAATGGTCAGTGAATGTCATTGGCTCAGCCATGGACACACGACGTTCCAAGACAAGTCATGTGCACTTGAGAAATATGGACATCAGTTCGACTACCATTGGAACAATAAAGCACATCTGAGATTTTAGTAGGGTGCAGTGAATTATTACAAAAACTGTTCATGTCGAATGAGCACATTGTGCGTTTGGCAATCATCACAACAATAGGAGGGAAAAAAAAACATATGGAATAGTGGCGCGATGCATCTGATACTCAAACTGCAGGATTTTCACCATGGAAGCAACGGACTAAGCAATACGATACCCAGCTGGCATGGTGAACATCCCCCATGTGAACCTGACCTAGCCTGGCAAGAGTGTGTCTATTCCTTTTTTCTTCGGGAAATATAACCCCCTTCGTAAAATCCATAAGCATGACTCTAGATTCGCCATTCAATCCACACAAAAACCCACAAAATATCTTTCTAAAAATCATTGGATCGTCAATCCAGAAATATACAAAACTATAACGGTACAACATATTTGTATATATATATATATGTGTGTGTGTATCTATCCATTGAAATAAACACGAACAAAGTAACAAACTCTTCATGGCAAGGTCGGCCAGTGCGCCACCTGCGGCTTGGCCCTGTCCTGCAATGATGTCTCCGCCGCAAGATCCGAACGCAGCAAAGCAGCAGAGAAGGCGTCCAGGCGGCGCCTGGTATCCCAAAAATGGGTGTTTACCATTATATGGAGATACATATATATATATATATGATTACTGTATGTATAATATGTCAACATGTTAGCCACTGATCTTGGGAAGGACTAAACCACTTATCTTGGGGGGTACCATAGATAACTATTATCATAATATATACTAATACATATTAATACTGTACAGTATGTATATATATATATAATATATATATATATTGTGTGTGTGTGTGTTTAGTGTTTGCTACTTTTTGAAGGTACCTTGAGGGTCATAGTACAGAGCCTCAAGCACATGCAGGGATTCTTCGTGAACCATCTCCGTCTGGCAACCCAATTGCCATGACTTCTGGGCATACCAATTTTCACAAAGACAAATGGTAGAAGGAACCTGGGATAAATGATCGGTGAGATTTAGGGATGTTGAACTTGCTAAACAAACGGTGATCAAAA
Source organism: Symbiodinium sp. clade C Y103 (assembly GCA_003297045.1). Classification (NCBI taxonomy): domain Eukaryota; class Dinophyceae; order Suessiales; family Symbiodiniaceae; genus Cladocopium; species Cladocopium sp. clade C. The sequence continues at coordinate 67,496 of BGPT01002072.1, read as the reverse complement.
CTCATACAAAAGTTGGGACTGATATGTGATGGACATGGAATGAAAGAGAAACCAAACAGTGATGTAGCTTCAAACTTTGCAGTATCAATCAAAGAGTGTGAATTGAATCGCTCAACCAGAACGAATGATTGTGCAACAAAAAAATCCATCATAATCATTCATAATCACCATATTATGAAGAGCCACAAGACAGGATTGACCCACTAGATTGATCCAATGATTTCATCGACCTGCCCTCCTACCTCGACGAAGTCTAACACATAGTTAGGAACATGGCCAAATCATATCCCTCGAAAAAACTACAAGTACAAAACATATCCGCATATCCCTTCTGTTTATGTAAGATCTGACCCCCAAAAAAACAAACAGTCACCAAGGTCGCTTTCTCCACCCCCCCCCTGAGTTATCGCAGCCGGGGCGCACGAGATCTTCAGATTTGACCTCATTGAAGATGGTTTCCAGGTCCACTTCATTTAACTCTGGAAGTTTCTCGCCATCCAAGACCATGGTAACCTCCTGGTGGAAGGCCATCTGGTGGTCAAAACCACCTGGAAAATCCTGGAAATCTAAGACTGGAACTCCAAAATGAAGTTTAGACGATGATGTCCTTAATTCGATCATGGTAGCTTGATGTAGCTTGTACTTGCAGGGGTCGCCAGCATGGCATGATTTTGACCGTTTCCTGGTTCTTGTGGACTTCCATGTTTGATCCGTACTCGTCTATAGCTTCAAAACATTGCTGATGCCAGCCCCGCATCTCACAAAATCACACCATAGATGATCTCAGAGTTGGTATGCTGAATCCGTCCTTCACAAGCTCAACCTTAAGCAAATGCCCTCCAAAAATGCCAACACATATCAGGAGAAAAACCATGCGTTCCCCATCCATACCTGGACCTCCCGCAGCATATCGCAGCATCCGTCCTTCCAGCTGAACTCCAAGGGCGAACGGATCTTCTTCGCCAAAAGGCCCCGGAAGTCCTCCTCCGCCACGTCCAAGCGGCTGCGTTTGCGTTTCTCCAGGAGGTCGTCTTCCTCGTCCGCCTGGCCATTCTACTGGCTGGTGAATAGGGATCCTCCAAGTGGACATTGATCATGCCCAACATATTGGCTAGCATATCTCCCTACAATCATCAACCAACAGGGGTTTTGAACACTGCTCACTTGAGTCATTGGTATCAAATTCAAATCCAAACGGACCTTGGTACTTGCGATAAACATGGACCCCTAAGCAAAATCGTAAATTGTGAAGTGGACCATGCGGTACTGTCCATCACTATTTGTAATCTCTTTGTCAAATCCCAATTAGATTCGCTCAGCAGTTTTTCACCCAAACATCTCTTGTCATCCGGGTGGAAACTCATTGGAAATCATGCATGTTTTTCCCAAAAATCTTCCCCAAACATCGCCTCCGCTTTCTTTTCGCTCGCCACCTTCCTCGCCAGCTCTGCTGCCAGCTCCTCGTAGATCGCCCGGCGCCGGGCCATGGGCAGCGCTGCGTCGACGGCGGGTGCTTCGGTCATCGGCAGGGCGTCGAAGGCTGGCGGCCGCAGGGCTTGGTGGAAGACCTTTTCCTGGGGCGGCAGGTGGCGTACAAGGCCCTCTAGATATAGCTAAGTTGACTTAAAACTTGGTAGATTTTTTCTTCTGCTGCACGCTAGGTGTCAGGGCGGCATCCGACTGGGGACCGGGGGGGGGGTCTTCCCACGAACCGGAGGGCCTGACCCTTAGGATGATTTTTGTTGTTTTTCCTTATTTTTCCATTGGTTGATGTAATCCACCCAAAATGGGGAATCTACTGGGACACCTATACAATGGGAATGCCCCCCAGCAAACCAACATGGCTATGGAAATCCATGGGTTTTCCTGTTCGGAAATTATCTAAAAATCGTTAATCTTCCTTAGCAATCTGCTTTTATTGACGGACATCTACAATAGTGTCTCACAAAATGAAGAGATGGTGCTTGAGGCAACGATATCTCAATGGATGATGATTTCATACAGAAAATCTACAGGACCCATCGGGAACCTGTCTTTTTCCATTGAAATAGACAGGGGTTCATGTAATTGTTCCACTCATCCAATACTGGGACAAGATGAATGGGGATACTACCATCAATAGCTATTGGGATTTAGAACAATGTTTTTTTTAAGCATTCCGGCTACATCCCCATTTGTAGCAGGGGCATCAACAAATATATACAGTATCATGGGACAGGAAAGGCAATGGTACTGGTGGTTGCACATGCTACTGGCCTTGAACAACCATCCTCCGAAAATGATTGGCTTGGCATTTGACCACACAAAATGGGGGATATCAACCGATATCATCCATCAATCGAATCTGGTTGCTGATTGACCCTATCCCAAAATTCTGTGGTTGAAAACACGGACATATTGGAAACAACCAGATAGACAACAATGAGGATGGATGGAATTCTGGATCTAAGGGCCTGATTAGCGGAAAACATGTGAATTGTGAATGGCATTGATGCTTTTGCCCTCGCTCCAAACAAGCACCTGCCCCAAACAACTTCAAACAAGTACCAATTTCGCCCGTGAAAAAGATACAGTAAGTCCACTCACCCAATCTCCAAGGTTGCAAAGGCATTTTTGTGACAAGTGATGCTCAAAGCGGTATGGGTCAAAATTCTCTTGGATCACCAAGGGGCCCATCATCGGTACCACAATTTGGCCCTAAGAGATTTCTGAATGGATTGGCTGAAAGGGGGAAAAAAAGAAACGGGATCTTCCATGATCTTCCTGGAAACCAAAACACTTGCAGCAACAAAAACATCCCTATAGGATTCCCGGTAGTTTCCCCATAGTTTCCCGATAGATTCCCCCAGTATAGTGGTCATCCTCAGCGAATCCAGGAGCTTCGAATGTCCGCCAAGTCTCCAGCAGCCAAGATCTCCAGGCTCGGGCAGCTGTTTGTTCCTCTTCCTCTTCTAAAGGGCCCAGAAATCAAACAACAAACATATCATATTCCATCAAACATCGCCATTAGTGCCACTATGATTGGTTGTAAACCCTGATGTTGGTGCATGCTTCAATCATGATGTTTGATGGCTGAACCATGTTAAACCCGCACTGCAGCTGGTTCCTCCTCCATAGTTGTTGTTTAAATCACCACTATTGGCGAAATATCCCCATGATGTGCGGGTGAAATCCATATGCGCCATGGTCAACCCATGTCAATCTCCCTATAGATTGATGACCATCGCCATGGGAAAACAAGGCATGGCTTGACCATAGCACATACTTGGGGTTGCAGTTGACGTTTCAAATGGAGATCACTATGGTCAAAAACCGCCATATTAAGTTGGGATATACCCCACTGTGGTTATAGAGTGTATTGTATATCCACTCAAAACTGGAACTGCACATGTATGAATCATATGTACATATATACATATATTATGTATATAACCAGAGTTTTAGGATATATCACCGTAATTAGTTGATTAACATCGCTATGGAAAATCATCATTAATCATCTGTCAATGGTTCATTTTCCATAGTTGTGTTAAGTACCCAGAGGGTATGCCTTCTTTATTTGCAGTAAGCTAATTTTACCTCATGCCTGCGGGTGTTGGGAGCAACTCTGAGAAATGATATTCAACATTGAATGTATTGACAAATCTGTCGAACATATCCGAAGTTTAACATTCATGTACTGTATATATATATATATATAGAGACTGATTTTGAATGTTCCTCGAAGTACCCTCTGGTAAACTAACATAGCTATGGGAAAATCACCATTTTTAATGGGTAAAATCCGCTATAAATGGCAATTTTCAATAGCTATGTTGGTTTACCAGAGGGTATTCCCAACCCATGTCCTCCTTCACTTTCCGCACTTCCGCCCACTTCAGCTCCACCAACCGCCGCCGTTCCGGCGCCGCGACCTGCGCCCAGCGACTGTCCTGGGCAAAGTGACGCTCCAGCTCCGCCAGGGTCATGTCAAGGGAGGCCTTGAAACCACGGGGAACACGGCATTTCACACGCAAAACATGAGGTATAATGAGGATATCGTGCGAATATCATGGGGCATGAATTTATACATAATATATATATATATATATGTGTGTGTGTGTGATTTTAAAAATATATTCTATAGGTATTAAACTTGTAAGACACAAGAAGTCCTTTTTGAACCCACTTTTCTATCGTTGGAATATAGTGGGATGTAATATATATATATATACTATATATATATATATATACATATGGGCCAAATAGCAATATATATATATATATATATCATTGTATAAATCCTTTCAGCGATTATGACATCAAGGATGTTTACCATCTCTATGGAGATGCTGCGAATATCATTCGATAGATGTTTTGTGGTGCAACCAGCAATGGGGATCATCACCCCCAAATACGGTTGATCATAACCAATATTTGAAATCGCCAAGCAAAAATTGGATTGGATGATCTCATGTTCTCCTTGGAAAGGAGCCACATAAAGTGGCTTCTGACTTAGGCTCCAGGGCAACCCAAAAAAATGGTTGCAGCACAGCTACTGACTCCAACTGACCTTGGGAACGAGCAAGCTCTATCAGCTGCAAGAATCCCTCACGTCCTTGTCGCCGGCTGTCAGCCTTGACATGTTCTTGGGCTGGATCTTGGGCAAGTCATCAGCCGGGGTTTATTGATCCCGGAGTTGACAACAAATGCATCGGCTAGATTTGGAGTGCATTTCAATATGGAATCTAATCAAGTCTGAAATAGATCGCCATATATGAGCCCTCAAACACTTCGAAACCGTCAGCATACCAATTCCATGCGTGCAATGTCATATAAGCCCATGTATATAAGTTCCCTTAGTGCTACCACCCCGCCTCCAGCTTCCTTTGCCCTTCTCCCAAGCTCTGCGCCAGGCGCTGAAACAACTTCCGCCGTTGGCTCTTCGGCACCGCGGTGAAGCGCGCGTCGCCCAGGAGCCGGGGAAGCCAGGCGTTGAAGGTGTCGAAAGCTTGGATACCCTGCTCCTGAAGCATGGCCTTGAAATTCTCCACCTGGAGTGGATGATAGGCCTAGATGGGATAGATGGGATGTATTAATTCTTGGGATTTGTAGGATTTCTTGGGTGACCAAAAATGGAGTTGCAAGATGTTGTAAGATGATAATATGAGCCATGATGAAGAAACATAGACCCGAAGGCCGAACAAAAGGCAAATATAGTACTGTAATATAACAGAATATACATAGTAGACAATACATTCCAAACGAAACCTTGGGAATTGGAGTCTCCAACCCTCACAGCATGGACAGCCCCTACCTTCAGTTTGGCACGCTCAGCTGCAGACAGGGGATTCGGCACATCATCGGATTCCGAGGTGCTGGAACAGGAGCTGGAGATGCATTCCACCTCTGGTTCTTTCCTGGCCGGTGCTTGGGCCTCCTATGGCACAACAATAGGAATTGATTTTGTACAGTATATATACACATATATGTAATATGTATACATAATGATATAAATGTCATCAAAAGGAAAAAGAACAAACATACATAAACATACAAGTAAAACCACCAGCCAGTGTCTTGCTTTCTTCGGCCACTTCCGCGGCCACCGAAGCCTTCTGCGCAACTTCCTTTTTGGGCACCACACGATCCAAGGGCCCCGTGGGGACCGTCCACCGCGACTCTTTGGTCTTGGGGTTGTAGTAGTACGGCACGCCGTAAGGTGAGGGATGTACTTCCCAGACCTGCTGGATGCTAAGCTGTCCAGGCTGGTCAGGCTCCATGGCACTTGGAAGTGGCTAGAGACGGCCGCATCAAAGATGTGGTTTGGCATGTGAGAGGTGGAAACATCTTCTTGGGAGCTTAACCTATCCAAAACCTGCTGGCGCCTTGGCCTGTACACTGCTTGTACGAGTAGGGATCTAATGGGGATCCTAGCTCAATGGACGGAATTGCTTAACCACTCACCCAACAACAAATGCTAACGACATAATTATAGTGTGTATTGAACATGTTTCAAGATCATTCAAGATCAACACTTTTCGGTGTAATTACACAGCATAGAGCCAATGGCTTCGACCCCGCTTTCGACTTGAGGACATGACACTGGCAGTGCGCGAATGTTGCCCCTGTGGGACGGACACCCACAAACCACAGGGCAATAAGAAAAGGGTGTGGAATAGTTTTGGGAATTTTTTTTGCAACAAGTTTAGGAATTTTTTGTGGATTTCTTGGCTGGTACCATTTGCCTTGTGTTTGCAATGGTTTTGAACTTGAATTTGCCATTTTGC